>JASAMY010001767.1:0-118928 GCA_030248085.1 Paralinhomoeus sp. GSCO2_6 | reverse complement strand
ACAATCTAAATTAGGGGGGGGGGGGGGCACCTTGTTGATTTAAGGTAAATACATAAGTGTACATTAAAGAAAACCACCACACCTACAGTATACAAGGCCGCGACGGGAAAAGAAGGGCGAGCAAGAGGCATGAGGCTAGAGCAAACTGAGAACAGCAAGACTGTAGCAAGCGCTCGAAGTTGAGTGCGCCCCTACTGCCAAAAGGCTTTTCTTAAAACAATTTGCGAACAAAGAAGATGCCCTGATCTTTAGCCCAACGCAGTAAATTTTATTGCTTCAACCGACATTCGCTTCTCTGGATTTTGGCGTGCGTCACCACGCCCAACGTCGGCCGTTCTGCCGTCTTGCACGTCGACGCATGCGTTATCAGTGTCTGCGCATGCGTTATCAGCTAAACAGCTTTTAGCAGGCTCTCATTTGTATTGAGCCTCTGACTTTTCCAGCCTACATATGACTGACTGGCTGTGGCTGGGCACTTGCGTTGCCAATTGTGCTGGGCAAATGCTGGACCAGAGCCATAATGTTATTTCCGCAAATGCTCCACGATCTTTTCTGTAAATGTCGACAATGGTTGACTCAAGATGGATTTATTGTGTGCAAATTGCAACAAAGCGCTTTGTAACGATTAGAGGCGCTGAATGATGGCCAAGAGCTCATCACTACCGTGGTCTGCAACGTCTGCGACGCTCTGTGGGTGGCTCAGTGGAGTGTGAAAGTGGATCGTCCACGCATACGTGCCGCTAATCTTGCGCATGGCGTCAGCTGGGATGCAGCCAACCGAGATTTGCGCGCCTAAGACAGAAGAAAATAAAGAAGAAGTTAGTCACAAACAACTGTTAGGAGAAGCAGCATCATGCCTGGAAGTCCAAAGGGGAATGTCCTGCTTATGACGACTGTGGAGTCGTCCACGTTAGCCCACTTGGACCATTGGGCCGCACCAGCAGGAACAGATCCTCGCTGGGGAATTCAACTCTTGAATTGACCGCGTGTATGTATAGTTGGTCTGGTACACCTTGACAGCGCTCACATCGTTTCTCCACACAAAGTTTGTTGAAATTGACAGATGCGGTTTCGGGAGCTTCAGCCAAGCCTAAGACGAGCTCAGGACACATTTTAAATTGCTCACAACAGTCACTTACAGCCTACAGCCTACAGACCGCGCTGCAGTGCAGCAGTGCATGTGCGCCTTTGAGTGTTGTTTCCAATTTGAAAGTTGTTTTCAGTTTGAAACAGCTGCTTATGTACATAAGTATACATACGGTGGCGACTTGCTTGGGATGTCGAGCCAAAATTCCGAAGCATCCGGCTGATGATTCTGCAGGAAGTCACCACTGACTGTAGGCTTCTTGCATGCCCTCCGGGAGGATGTTGCAGCTCGGGATAGGGCACTTGCTGGGACAGTGGGTGCGCCACATCCGCTTATATTCGGCGTGTGCCGCCTCATGGCAGCAAATATTAGCACTCGGCTCGCACTCGGCTAGCACAAATATTAGCAAGTCGATGAGGTAGACATTTTCCAGTCTGCAACCCGCGAGAGGGCAACGCCATTGCCGATACGAAGGTGTTGGCGCCAATGTCGCAATCGCGCAGTCGAGCGACAAGCCCTGGGCCTTATGGATAGAGAGGCCATGCGAGAGCTGTAATCAAGGCACAGATAGACAACAGTTGCAAAGTGTGAAGGACAGTGCACATTCACATATATAGTACTATGTACGTATAGTGTTCGATAGGGGAAAACATGTGCAACGGTATTTGCTTACATACGTCAGGGCAGCAGACAGCGTAGTAGTTTTCAATCTTCCAGTCTGGCGATGTCTCCACCGTGCTTCTGACATGAACGCCATCGCCGAAATAACCCACGCTTATTGTGAGTGTCGCGGACGATAAACACCGCTCCATCCTGACGCTTCAGCGGGTTCAGATCGTTGGTAAACTGAATGGTAAACGGAAAATTGTTAACGCTGCAACCAGAGACCGCCTAGCCACCCGCTGATTGGCGCGGCTCGGCTTGGCGTGTCGCCTCTTGACTATGTGACGTGCCGCAGCGTGCGTGTCGCTCTGCTGGGCGCTGCGTGGCGTCGCTTGCCTTGGCTGACAGTCTTGGCGGCGTCCTGCCGTCGGCCTTGCCTCTGCTTAACGAGTCCCATTCTCAGACAAATATCGCAGTGCAGACAAATATCTCATCTGAAAAACAAATAAACACACCCCAATACACAAAGGGCTGCAATTTTTCGCCACAGATGAGTGACCACACAGATGAGCCACACATCGCAAAGTGTGACTCAGCGCCTGAGCTCTCTCTATCTTCTCTCCCTTTCCAACAGACGCGCGCCGCACTTTTAATGTATGTAGTAGCGAGACTACACGTACGGGCGTGATCGCTACCCAGACATACGGGCCCCTCCGATGAACCGCTCAGTACAGTTTTCGTTTTTTGCCTTTCTTAAACTTTGGAACAAGCCTAAAAGCAACCGCACTGTTGCGCAGCGATTTTCTGAGCTGTTTGGGAATCACTTAGCTTCCCAAACAGTCGTATGCTCGCTCCTTAGTCGTATGCTTCCTGACTGATGTCTGCTGCCACAGCGCCGCAGGGGCGGGCAGTAGTAAAGCAGTGTAGTGCAACGCTGAGCCCTGACGCACCAGACGTCGCATATCTGGTTATCTGTCCCTCCTGCAAGCTAGCTATGTAGCCAGCCAAGTAGTGATGCAGCCAGCCAAGTCCAATGGCCAAAGTCATGCAGGGCAGGGTAGCATGGCAGTGTACCTTGTAAACATGCAAACACACAATATTACAAACTTGTTTACTTATACAGGGTGGCCAACGTATGTAAGTGTAACGATTTTATTCGCTCACGATACGCAACCGCCACGATACGCAACCGAAATTGCTCAATTGTGTTCATGCACACAGTTCAAGTTCACATGAACACGTATAGAGTTTTGTTGCTGAAAAAAATAGACAATGGAGTCTTAAATCGAAAGTTACAAACTGAACAGCGCAAATGGTCAAATGTGCCAGTGCATATCCTTTAGTACAATTGTGCAAACTACGAACAACATTTCACAGTAGTTTCTTAACTTAAACTATATGTGCCCGGACTTTACAAATTGTCCAACCTACAGAAGTCTCTCTCGACCTGCTCGACCACTTTTCTGAGCGCTGGGTTTTGGTGTGGATCTGAGAGCGGCAGCGTGCTGCTGGAAAAAGTGGTTGAAAGCGGTGGTAGTATGTCAACATGTCTGCAAGTGATTTTGTCTGCAAAAGTTGTTGAAAATTTGAGCAGGAAAATTTGATATATATACGGAACTTTCAACTATTTTGGTGCATATCGCGGAAGTTACGAGCCATCGAAATCGTTACACTTATATGTGGGCCACCCTGTACTTTCAAACTTGTGCTTAGTGGTCATCTGCCCTTAGTACCATGCTTTGCATGCATATATAGAGTCCTGGCATCCGGTAGTTATAAGCCCTGTCGTTCGGTGGTTATAAACCGAAATCTTCAAATTTCTCGTTTTTTTGTGCGATTTGTTGCCCTTTCGACATTGTCTTTTGCTCAAATTTGCCCTCCCCTTCACGATTTGTTGTGTAACAGTAGCCCGCATACATGGCTGACAAAGCGCCGAACTTGAGTTGCACAGTTCTCAAACGTCATAGGCGCAAATCTCGCAAACGACCTTGTGTGGGTGGTTTTGCTGTGTTGGAAACGCGCTGTGCACGTCGCGCGTGCGTGCGTTTGTGAGTACTAGAGGCGCATGCGGCCTTTGGCCGCCATGTGTACGTTAAGGCACACAAAAAATGGTTTAGCGCATATGCGTGACGTTAATGCCCATGATCGGCACGCAGCTTTATTTTATTGATCAGAAATGGCACCAAATTCACTGCTGCTCTGTTGATCGCAATAGGCGTTCACCCTGTTGACAGTTGGTGGGCCAAATTCAATAAAAAATTGGGCCCGATCCGTCAGGCCATAAAGGAGAACTGGTCGGGAACGGACGGACGGACGGACGGACGGACCATTACAAATTTTCCGTCCTTATACATATGAACTCGCCGCCCTGACGCGCGGCGAAAAAAAAAGGTACGCAAAATGTACAAAAAATGAATGTAGCTCGTCCACATTTACATTTTCGCTGCGCTTTAAAGAAAGACGCTGAAAAGAACGTCAGGGCTGAAAAAACTTCACTTTTCAGACCACTATACTGCTTTTGTCGAATGGACCACTACATTTTTATGGGACCACCTAACTGCAGTAGCGCCGAAAGATCGCTGTCTCTCCGCCATCCACAACTGTTCGGTCTCACGAGTGAGCTGCAGGGCGTTGTGAATCTCACGACGACTGGCAACTAGCGATAAAAATTAAAAAAAAAATTGCTGATGAATTATTTTTTTTTAATTTTTAACTATTAAAAAATTCCAATAATTTTTTATTTAATTTTTAATTATCAAAATACTCTAAATGATTTTTTTATTTAATTTTTAAAAGTTAAAGAATTCTCAAGAATTATTAAATTATTTAATTAACTAATTTTTTTAACTGGGTATTTTTAAAGTGCATTTGGGCTGCATGTACATACTTCTGTGGTAGCATGCATGCATGCAAGAATGCAACAAATCCATGCCCGTCACCTTGGGGCTCCTGTGAGGTCATCTACTGTAAGGTGGATGGCTCGTTGTCTTTACAAACGTGGTTCAATGAAGACGCCTCGTCTCAAATGCTGGCATGTGGTGTCCATCGCGTTCGGGCCGGCGCCGCTTTCAGCGTGCGCCAATGAAGGCTGATCCGCCTCTGCTCGCTCGCGCACGAGCGCTCATTCTTTGCGCGTTTCCCTGTTGTAAGCCAGCCATGAGTGTGTCCTCCCTGCTTTGTGCGCTGCCTATGATCACCGCAGTGATGGCGACCAACGAGCTGACGTGCATGCGCAACGAGCGCCAGCGCCACTGCACTGGACAACTGTGCTACCTTATCCAGGAGGACTATTGGAAAGGGGCACTATTGGAGGGAGGCACTATTCGAGAGGGGGCTCTATTGGAGGATTTACGGTAGGTACTTTCTATTGGGCAATACTTTCTATTGGGCATACTTTCTTTTACGGTAGGTACATGGAAATGGGCAATGACAACGTCTGAGAGAGATGAGATATGAGTTGATGGACGTTTGCGGCGTTTTGGCTTGGCTGAGTGTGATGGCTCGCACAAAAATCGCCAAATATGTGACTTGTTGCTGCTTGGTTCGGATTTTATACATGGTTTGTTCAAAGTGGAGTTGATCAGCTGCAATGCGGAAGTGGCTAGAAATCAGTGGGGTATATTCCTTAATACCACTTTTTTCACACGGGACTTCAACAATAGAGCGTCACATATTCTCCTTTTTTTGCAGCCCCCTGCAAATTTTTCCTTAATATAAAATCATTGCATACGAGAACGCTGTCACTGGAGGTGGCGAGCCGCAAGCTGCCGTTCTCACGTGCGTATACCACCACCAGATCTCGTCCAACACTACAGCGAGAGAGAAAGAGAGAAAATGTGTCCCCCCCAACCTTGTGTGGCTGTTGGCTGGCGCTGCTCTTGCTGGTGAGTACAGTATTAAGAAAAAAATGAGCGTCTGTTCCTGACGCAGCGGACTGATCCGCGCCGACGGCTATGGGTTTGGGTTAGGCAAAATTTGGGGCAATTTGTCCGCTCTTCTCGAATAGCCCGGGGTCGTGTTCTGCGTAGCGCCGCCGTCGTCAGCGGTGGTATTCGCCGACAATTGGCTCCGCCCGACGCCCGTACCGAAGCTTGGAGCGCCGCCGTGGGCGGCCGGGGATATTATCCGCTAATTAGCTCGGCCCTGTCGCCCAGCGTTTCGACGGCGGAGGACCGCGGTTCCTCGTCCGTCACTTGGCCATTCGAGCGATCTCTATTCTTGCAAAAACATCCGCTACTGAGAATGACGACCGCGGTGCTGGAAATGGCCCACCTGGCCGACGACCAGACTCGAGCCAACGCATTGCTCGTCCTGCTGGCCGAGCCGAACAACGTGGACCTGGGCAACGTGCTGCGGTTAGTTTATTGGCATTCTTTTCTCTTCTCTAGCGGTTTGGATTTGATTTAGCCGGGCCTTCGAGAGCCTCGGCGTCGTCGTGGTGGCCCGGATCCACCAGAATGCCGAACAAGCTGTCCAGGACGTAAAGCGCCAACGCTAGACACAGTCTAGCGTCTAGTCTAGTCTAGCGTCTAGTCCGTAATAGCGCCACGGAATGCCACGGAGGTGCCCCTAGATTTTTTTTTGCAAAATCGCGATTTTGGCCATTGTTGACTTTTTTTAAATTTTGTTTTGTTTTGTTTCTCAAAAACGTAGAATTCGATTTGAACCATTTTTGGAGTGAAAGATGGCCCTGCCAGTACCTATCGATCCTGCGATTTTCAGCAAGCTACCTAGGTCCTTCCAGTAAAACGGTGATTTTTTGGTGTCAGTTGAAATAGTGTTATGGGTGGTTTCCAAATTGCAAATAAGGGCCAGTAGAAATCGGAGCTCTAGCTGGGCTACCCATCTACAGGGTGTCCCATGGTGGGTTTCCCAACTTTGATCAGTTACTGTGCCTCACTGCATTGACAGATTTTGACAATTTTTTGTACGTACATACTACTAAGTGTAACTTAGACCTACGCCGAATTCTGGAAAAATCCACCAAACCGAGCGAATTTTATTCAGCGCAGAAGGAAATCACTGATTTTCAAAGTGACCACTGTTTTGGGCCTTGTACTTGCACAACTGTCCATAACAAAATGGCAAATTCTGGACCATAAAGCGGCGTCAAAGTGAGCAAAAGCGCTTTCAATCGCTTCCTTCAACTTATCCAAGGAATTGGATCGCTGGAAATGCGCCTTGTCTTTGACAATCCTTCAAAACGAGAGGTCAACCAGAGTGAGGTCTGGCGACTTCTCCACAACCTGGCCAGCGAACAGCAAATGTCTCGTGCAGCCAGTCCATGACCTGACGGGCAAAGTGGCGCTTTTGCTCACCTTTGATGCCGATTTACGCTCCAGAATTTGCCATTTTGTTATGGATGGTGTGCAAGTGCATTGCCCAAGATGGTGGTCGCTTTGAAAATCAGTGATTTTGTTCAGCAGCCCACGCTGGCCGCGGAAATGTGAGTTACGCTAGACCCTTACAATGTGGTGACAATTATCGCAGAGCCATACACACGTTGCACCGTGCACAGCATACGTGTAACGAGTGGGTAGGATTGAACGGGCGGGTATAAAGCGACGCCGCTTTCTGCTGCGTCCCGCATCATACAATTGGCCCAGTCGACCCACACTCTATTTTTGTTAGTGACAACATTACCAATAGCAGCCCATGTGTACATCTTTCTATTAAACCTAACAGCTAATAATACCAAGCGTGACTCCCTTGTGCTGATCCAGGTCCAGAACCAAAAAGACTTGGAACAAAGCAATCAAATGCATCAGCTCCATACTCTTCTCCAGGCACAATTTCATTAAGAACATCTACTTCAGCTTTACACATTAGTGCTTTCACTTTAACCATCTTGTCAATTATGTCTCTTCTGCTCAGAAACTGTTTGATTGACCTTTCTTTCAGCCACTATCATTTCTGCTGTTCAGCACTAATTGGCATACCCATATGACTTGCTCGGCCCTCAAACTCGAGTGGCGACGACGACAGGGACGAGGGGAAGCAAGCGGATGGCCAGACTGATGTCAAACTAAAGACGACAAAGGAAGATATATGAAAATATTAAAAAAAAACGAAGCTGTCACAGTGCCAGGATTGTAAGTGCCAGCGATAAAGTGGTGATATCACTTTTTTTGATCATACATGTTTTCAATATCGGCGTTTCTAAAAAGCTTGTTGAGCAATAAAGTTTAATTGAAGCTCGGTAGATTGACGGGGACGCGAATTGGGAACATGGGCGTGTAGCTCAGATCAGACACCGTCTCGTGCTGCTGGCGGATCATATCATCGCACCTGTAGACAAATATCACATGTGAAGACAATTATTACGCTGACCGACAATAATGCACGACGTATGCATATGTACATGGACAGTAATGTTCCAAGCAGTTTGCATAAAGGCATTCTAATCAGTCAGCTGATTAGGATGGGTAGCATTTCAAGTTACCCTGAAGCTTTCTATGAGCGGACAAGGGACATGCTTGTAACCTTCTCTGGAAGTGGTTTCTCGACTGAATTTTTGGCTGCTTTCCATCTAACTTTTGCAACGCGGTATGGTGCCCTTTGGGGTTCTTTGTGTACCAGCAATCAGGGTGTACGCGTCAGCGTACAACCCTAATATTAGAGTTGTAAAAAAAACCAAATGGAAAACTCGGGTGGTTTTATTTTAAAATAAAGCCGATTTATTTTAAAAAAGTACGTTTTATTTTGAACTTTTCAAAATCACCTCAGAACGTAATCTGGACCAAGTAGAGGGTATTCTAACGTGTGTAGGACGTATAAGTAGGCACCGCAGGAGCACTCTTGCATGATTTAATGCTCCTAAGCTTTCAAAACAAGCTTTGAGGAGCATAAACCAGAGTGGAACATGTACATGTACACCATGTACGATGTGGACCATGTTCCGCATTCAACGACGTAGCAGTTCAGCTCATTATTTACAGCGGAACTTGTGCCTGTCAAGATCTGCCACTATGTGCCCACAGCCGCCACGCAGAAAGTACATTTTCATTTTTTGATTGGACCTTCCCATTTAGAGAAAAGTCTAAAAGAAGTGCCAAAGTTGACAACTGCAAATTTTGGATTTTTTTTATGTCTGTTTGACGTGTCATCAGTCACTGGAGAATGGGTGTAATGTAGTCAAATTTGACATGCATTTGGGCGGTGACGTCCATCACACATCTCCCAACTTTCATTCGATTCCATAAGAGGAGCATGGAGTTATGGTGCAAGGATTAGCGACACTGCGAATAGTGCATACCTATTGTCTTTCTGTCTGGGGGATTTTGTCATGTTGACGCAAATTTTTCAGCTCTTTTCTATATCTTTGAGTGCACGCACAAGAAACTATGGCACTATTTGCGACTCATTGGCTAATGGCTTGAATCTGGTGCTAGTAGAATGAGTCAACTCAAAAGTCAAAAATTTGAGCTTGTCGACTCTGGCAGTTTCTCAGCCTTTTCCCGATGGGAAGGTACAATCAAAAAATTGAAAATGTACTTTCTGGGTGCGGCCGTGGGCACATGCTGGCCAAATTTCACACAATTTCATCAATGCACAACAGAATGGTATCGAATTTAGTGAGCGTTGCCAGCGACAATGGAAATCGCACCGTAATTGCGCCACGGAACGCCACGGAAGTGCCCCTAGATTTTTGCAAAATCGCGATTTTGGCCATTTTTGACGTTTTTTAAAATTTTTTTTGGCCATATCTCAGAAACGTACGATTCGATTTGAACCATTTCTGGGGTGGAAGATGGCCCTGTCAGTACCTACCTATCGATCCTGCGATTTTCAGCAAGCTAGGTCCTTCCAGTAAAAAGGTGATTTTTTGGTGTCAGTTGCAATTGTGGGATGGGTGGTTTCCAAATTGCAAATAAGGGCCAGTAGAAATCGGAGCTCTAGCTGGGCTATCCATCTACAGGGTGTCCCATGGTGGGTTTCCCAACTTTGATCAGTTACTGTGCCTCACTGCATTGACAGATTTTGACAATTTTTTGTACGTACATACTACTAAGTGTAACTTAGACCTACGCCGAATTCTGGAAAAATCCACCAAACCGAGCGAATTTTATTCAGCGCAGAAGGAAATCACTGATTTTCAAAGTGACCACTGTTTTGGGCCTTGTACTTGCACAACTGTCCATAACAAAATGGCAAATTCTGGACCATAAAGCGGCGTCAAAGTGAGCAAAAGCGCTTTCAATCGCTTCCTTCAACTTATCCAAGGAATTGGATCGCTGGAAATGCGCCTTGTCTTTGACAATCCTTCAAAACGAGAGGTCAACCAGAGTGAGGTCTGGCGACTTCTCCACAACCTGGCCAGCGAACAGCAAATGTCTCGTGCAGCCAGTCCATGACCTGACGGGCAAAGTGGCGCTTTTGCTCACCTTTGATGCCGATTTACGCTCCAGAATTTGCCATTTTGTTATGGATGGTGTGCAAGTGCATTGCCCAAGATGGTGGTCGCTTTGAAAATCAGTGATTTTGTTCAGCAGCCCACGCTGGCCGCGGAAATGTGAGTTACGCTAGACCCTTACAATGTGGTGACAATTATCGCAGAGCCATACACACGTTGCACCGTGCACAGCATACGTGTAACGAGTGGGTAGGATTGAACGGGCGGGGATAAAGCGACGCCGCTTTCTGCTGCGTCCCGCATCATACAATTGGCCCAGTCGACCCACACTCTATTTTTGTTAGTGACAACATTACCAATAGCAGCCCATGTGTACATCTTTCTATTAAATCTAACAGCTAATAATACCAAGCGTTACGTTTCACTTAGCAATTGCGTTGTGTAGTCAAAATGAATCCCAGGACCAGCGGCGGGTTAGTATGTGTATCTAGCATCACTGTCGACTGCGCCAGCCAGAGCCGAACTCGTTGCGTCGAGAGTATTACTGCAAACGTCGAGATCAGTGAGAACATCGTATGCCACAAGGATGCAGTTTCCGCTGATGGTTTGAATGATTGCATTGCTGCGTTTGTTGTAGCGCACGATGATGATTGCAGCTCTCATACGGCCTCTTCATCCACAAGTCGCGGGGCCTCTCCCTTGACTGCGCCTTCATTAGCATTGGTGCCTCTGCCTTCTTGCCGGCAATGGCGTACGTGGCCCTCTCCAGGGTGCGCCAACTCGAGAATGTCCACCTCATTGACTTCGAGCCTGGCGCAGTCCGCTGCAACGAGGCAGCGTATGCCGAATACAAGAGGATGTGGAAGGTCCACTGCCCCGACAAAGGTGCCGTCCTGGCTTGCATAGGGTTGCCCAATGGCTGCAAGAAGCCAAAAATCCGCCACGGCCAAGACGACAACAGCGCCCGATCTGCAGCCGTCAGCGATCGAATTCGACGACGCTCAGGGAGGTGACACCCGCGACCACCTGCTGTGTTCTCAAGCAAGACGTTCCTGAATCAGATTTGCCACAAGCTACATTCGCACTGGTGTATGCGGTGTCTGCTATAATCGTGTTGTGCGCGATTCCTCTTTTCTACTATCTATCACTAAATCATCCCTGGGTAAGAAGGGACAGCGCGCGAGTCGCCCAACGACCGCGCGCTCAATTGGCCCACACAACGCTGCCCAATACCGTGCAAACAAAAGTAACTAAAAGCCACAAAATCAACGTGCTTTTTTGGTTATCTTGTACAAATCGACCTTAACATCAGAACAAAATATATTAAATCAGTGCATACGAGAACGCTGTCACTGGAGGTGGCGAGCCGCAAGCTGCCGTTCTCACGTGCGTATACCACCACCAGATCTCGTCCAACACTACAGCGAGAGAGAGAAAGAGAGAAAACGTGCCCCCCCCCCCCTCCTCCTTGTGTGGCTGTTGGCTGGCGCTGCTCTTGCTGGTGAGTACAGTATTAACAAAAAAAATAAGCGTCTGTACCCGACGTCGACGCGGCGGACTGATCCGCGCCGGCGGCTATGGGTTCTGCGACGACTAGCAAAATTTGGGGCAATTTGTCCGCTCTTCTCGAATAGCCCGGGGTCGTGTTCTGCGTAGCGCCGCCGTCGTCAGCGGTGGTATTCGCCGACAATTGGCTCCGCCCGACGCCCGTACCGAAGCTTGGAGCGCCGCCGTGGGCGGCCGGGGATATTATCCGCTAATTAGCTCGGCCCTGTCGCCCAGCGTTTCGACGGCGGAGGACCGCGGTTCCTCGTCCGTCACTTGGCCATTCGAGCGATCTCTATTCTTGCAAAAACATCCGCTACTGAGAATGACGACCGCGGTGCTGGAAATGGCCCACCTGGCCGACGACCAGACTCGAGCCAACGCATTGCTCGTCCTGCTGGCCGAGCCGAACAACGTGGACCTGGGCAACGTGCTGCGGTTAGTTTATTGGCATTCTTTTCTCTTCTCTAGCGGTTTGGATTTGATTTAGCCGGGCCTTCGAGAGCCTCGGCGTCGTCATGGTGGCCCGGATCCACCAGAATGCCGAACAAGCTGTCCAGGACGTAAAGCGCCAACGCTAGACACAGTCTAGCGTCTAGTCTAGTCTAGCGTCTAGTCCGTAATAGCGCCACGGAATGCCACGGAGGTGCCCCTAGATTTTTTTTTGCAAAATCGCGATTTTGGCCATTGTTGACTTTTTTTAAATTTTGTTTTGTTTTGTTTCTCAAAAACGTAGAATTCGATTTGAACCATTTTTGGAGTGAAAGATGGCCCTGTCAGTACCTATCGATCCTGCGATTTTCAGCAAGCTACCTAGGTCCTTCCAGTAAAACGGTGATTTTTTGGTGTCAGTTGCAATAGTGTTATGGGTGGTTTCCAAATTGCAAAAAGGGCCAGTAGAAATCGGAGCTCTAGCTGGGCTACCCATCTATATGTAGTATGTTCTTAATTAATTCTCAAGCACGTTCGAGAGTTTCCCAAAAAACCTCCAGTTCACGAGCATTTGACACAGACTTTAGTTTGGTACACAGTAAGATTCCAGTTTCGGTCTTTGGCATTTTGACACGACACGACTGTAAAGTTAGAGGAAGCCGTGCTTGTATATGTACACATAGATAAGCGAGAAGACGCGCAGTTAAAATCCAAATTTGTTTACAGAGTGGAAGTAGGGGTAGGCGCGTAGGTCACGCTTATTTGCAAAGCGGGACATTTTAAACTTTAAAAACGCGCCTGCATACAATTTCCAATCTTCCCTGCAGGAAAGGGTCCCCAGATCTTGCCCTCCCCAAACCTACCAACCAGTGCCCAGGTTTCTCCATGGGGCAACAAGCACTCTCAACCAACAGGGCGCATGTACACACACACACACACACGCACACACACACACACACACACACACACATATATGACTATTCCTCCTCCCAGCATACTGGGCAAACCCTGCTCAGGCCCTGCTCGACTCCCTCCCTACTTTCACAAGCATCATCAATTGCAGATGCCAGTCTCATTGCACCAGTCTCTTTCCTGATCCTCCAACTGCATGACTGCATCCTCCAAAAGGCGGCTCTGTCTGTGTCCTCAAAGGCTGCCATGATGGTGTGGCTGCCATCGATGCCCTACTACTACAGGAGACGCAAGGCGTCAGCCAGACCCGCTTTTGGGTATGTTGTTAGGATGTGATGTGACATCATGGTGTATAGACACATGTGTGTGTGTGCGTGTGTGTGTGTGTGTGCGTGTGTGTGTGTGTGTGTGTGTGTGTGTGTGTGTGTGTGTGTGTGTGTGTGTGTGTGTGCGTGTGTGTGATCGTGGAACCTGCACGTCCGCACGTCCGCGCGCGATCTTTCAGAATTGGCGCAGTGCAGTGTACACCCGAAACAAAATGATCCCAATTATGTACGCCACCGTGTCGACGATGCTCGCCCCTTTGCGATCGTATTTACAGGGTGATTCAGAGTTGCGGCACATTTTTGAATACGAATAACTTGAGCCAGAATGCAAATTATTTTAACGCGGTTTGTTGCATTCGACAGCCAACACACTAGCGTTTATTCTCTGAAAAAAATTAAAAAAAGATAAAAAGATAAAAACAGCGCCTAGATGTTTTTTTTTCCGAAAAGTGAATGGATTTATTTACATAATTCAGGCGTTCGTATGTAGTTCGTCTCCAGGTGCTTCCAAAACAAAGCGTCTACTTTCACAAGCATCATCAATTGCAGATGCCAGTCTCATTGCACCAGTCTCTTTCCTGATCATCCATATTGGCAGAACATCACACCATGTATTACCAATGTTTTCTTTCTTCATCGTTTCTGTTGCATAATATGTAGCATTGTTTCTGATGTGCACTTGCTTTGTTTACATGGCAGCCTGTTGCTCCAGTTTCTGCTGAATATGCTTTCCACAATCTATGAGGCATTAGCAAATAATTGGTCTATCCAGAGCTGTTGCAAACCAGTTGTAGTGGCTCTGGTCAACATAAACTCCAATTGCAAACAACTGCACTCCATGTACTATACTTGGAACATCACAGTGTATACCCTCTTCACTGTTTGTCATCTGAGTTGCCTCTTCTGCAGCCAACATGCGTAAAAACGCATGAAAATTGGTGCTTCCACTTAGTTGTGCACCGCACAATCACCTGTCACCACGACTAACTGTATATAAAAGAGTATGAC
The DNA here is from genome assembly GCA_030248085.1 of Paralinhomoeus sp. GSCO2_6. Classification (NCBI taxonomy): domain Eukaryota; kingdom Metazoa; phylum Nematoda; class Chromadorea; order Monhysterida; family Linhomoeidae; genus Paralinhomoeus; species Paralinhomoeus sp. GSCO2_6. The sequence continues at coordinate 104,662 of JASAMY010001767.1, read as the reverse complement.
TCCCTTGTGCTGATCCAGGTCCAGAACCAAAAAGACTTGGAACAAAGCAATCAAATGCATCAGCTCCATACTCTTCTCCAGGCACAATTTCATTAAGAACATCTACTTCAGCTTTACACATTAGTGCTTTCACTTTAACCATCTTGTCAATTATGTCTCTTCTGCTCAGAAACTGTTTGATTGACCTTTCTTTCAGCCAGTATCATTTCTGCTGTTCAGCACTAATTGGCATACCCATATGACTTGCTCGGCCCTCAAACTCGACAATCACAAGCTCCCCGCTGACTGATCCGCAACAGCGAGATTTTATCCACCAGGCGCGCGACCACGCGCCTCCTGCAAGACCGGACTGGGCGCCTGCGGCGCAAGCTGACCACGCCGATATTGCGTCCTTCTTCCCTCCCTACAACGCAAATATCATGAATGACCCACCCACAACGCGAATAAAGAGGCTGAGGCGCGACTTGCTTCCTTAGATGCTGTGCTACATTGGAAACCTTAGAACATTTACGATTAGGTACATATATCAGCTTTTGCACATGCATCCCCCTCAAAGACGCCCGCGGCCCGTGGAGCGACGCTCTCTGTCAATGCGTTACACATCGCCTAATCACCTACTCGCGCCACCTACTATGTACGTTCAGTACCCTCTTATGTAGGTCAGCGTTGGTCCCTAGAAAAGGTCGATGTAGACATTCTTATGTAGCTTGGAGGCTTACCGGTTTTGATGATTACATTGATGATTGACCGCTTTACATTACATCGATTGGCAATAGGCATCCCTGGATGCCTTTTGTCAGCGGATGACGTGACATAAACGTGACGTGTCAAACGTGTCCATTGTCTACACACGAAGCTGGCAGTGCGTATAGTACAAACGCCATTGGCAGCAACGTGAGAACTTTGGCGACAATCCGGTAGTTGTATGTGGGCGCATTTCTGAAGTTTAAAATGTGCGTCTACAGTCTTATCTGTCCGCTCCACAAAGAAGCGTGACCCACGCGCCTACTCCTGCCTCCACACTGTAAACAACTTTGAATTTGAACTGCGCGTCTTCTCGCTTATCTATGTGTGTACATATACAAGCACGGCTTCCTCTAACTTTACAGTCGTTTCAAATTGCCAAAGACTGAAACGTGAGTCTTACTGTGTACTGAACTAATGCGTTGTTTAAAAAATACGTTTTAGGCAGGCGATCGACTGTGCGGGCCGCCCCATCCGAGCGAGAAAGCAGCGCGCCCCACAAGAGACGCATCATGAGTTGGTGCAAAGCTGCAGCTCTAGCCAGCAAGCATCGCTGCGCAAGCGTGTCAACCCGCGTGTGCTGTCAGAAGCCGAGGGATCGGACGAGCAGTTCACTGCCCGTTTGTACAAATACCTCAACTTCTGGGACAGCTACACAAAGCATGACCTGCTGACGATCAATGAGAGATTCTACAGCATGATTCTCTCGCTGAGACGACCCCATCTCACCCGTCAGCTGGTCCAGGACACCATTGAGAAGGACACCACCATCGATTTTCTCATATCGCTCGCAAGCAAATATCACTTGCTGGCCAAGATCATCCATTTCAATTTATTGTGGACTGTTGTCGACTGAGCTTGCAACGTCCATTAATGAGCGATATGAGAAAATCGATAAACGAACGACCAAGTCATCATCGCCAAGTGATATTTGCTTGCGAGCGCGATATTTGTCTGCATCAAAGCTAATGAATCCACGTAGTGATCAACGGCCTTTTGACAGCGACTGAGATTTTGGGGATGTGGCCTCGATTCCAAGATTGTGATGCTGATGACTGTAATGCGAAGTGCTGATGCTGATGTAATGCTGATGACTTGTGGCGTTTGTAACGTGGTGGCGACTCGTGCTTGAGTGTTTGACTCGAGCCACCTTGAAAACCGAACAATTCGCAATTGTACCGCTGTGCTTTGCTAATGTCGGGACGTTTTACAAATCAAGACAGGGTGTCATCATAAATGCGATGTTACCATGCTATAGTGTAATATAAAATGCGAAATGATATAGCAATAGAGAATGAACCATGCAACAAGCCTGAAAAAAATTAAAACAAATTAGCGAAATAAATAACGATTAATTCGCGTCTGGTAGAGCCAATTCTTGTTTCGTGCCCTACCGTTGACAAGAATTGGCTGTCCACAGGGGGGCCCTCGTTAGAACGAGCCTGGATCAGTTACGTACGCGCGTGGTCCGGTTACCAATATCCAAAAGCATCCAGATAAATTGACAGCCCATGTAGCAGCCGCACTCTTTGAGGGGGAACATTTGACGTAGGGCAATGGCCGATCCGCTGTAGTGGGACTGGAAGCAGTAGAGTAGACAGTGGACCTAGACGTGGGCCCCATCTGCTTTTGTTTAAAACAAATGGGAGCTCAAATATCAAATTCAAAATAAAACCCAAACCAAAAGAAAAAAACGTTGGAGAGGACACCAGTGCCGTTGTGAGTGTGGGCGTGCTGAGTTCCCAAGGTCAGCCACCAAACTTCTTGGCAAATTCTGTTAAGCGAGTTAGCAAAACGGACACTACCTACAGTATCCGATGTTGATACGCATGAGAAAGCTTTTGTAAATTGCGTTTTAATTAAACTGAACTAAATATAGCTTAAAAAGCATTAAAAGTTAACCATTGGATTACTACTGACTGTAGTCAGAACAAAGTTATTGCAGTTGTGAGTTTAGATCCAAGAGTAACTTTTGTATGTACTTAAGAGTAAACTTAGAATTAAGGAAAAATTTGCAGGGGGCTGCAAAAAAAGGAAAATATGTGACACTCTATTGTTGAAGTCCAGTTTGAAAAGAAGTGGTATTAAGGCATATACCCCCACTGATTTGTAGCCACTTCCGCATTGCAGCTGATAAACTCCACTTTGAACAAACCATGTATAAAATCCGAACCAAGCACAGCAACAAGTCACATATTCGGCGATTTTTGTGTTTGCTTGCAATGGAAGGAAACGTGCAGCGAAAATTGCGGCAACTGGAACTGACTGACATTTACATAGACTGAGTGTGAGAAATTAGCACATGCCCCATGGAACCCCATGCACACGCACGTACGCATGCACGCACGCACTTGCGTACACACGCACGCACGTACGCGTGCATACACGCACGCACGCACGCACGCACGCACGCAGCACTCATGCAAGCATTAGGGCACTACACAAATGTTATACAAACAGTTCATCATTGGGTGGAATGCCGGAAGGGAATGGAGCAGGATTGTAGTACGTATATGTGCCTCCCGCCTACACATCGACATCACCAACTGTACATCATCAATAACTGACATTGCAAAAATTTTAGCAGGGGACCAATTGATTCTGCAGGAATTTTAGCTGTGTCAGGTCTATGAAAATGGGCAATGACAACGTCTGAGAGAGATGAGATATGAGTTGATGGACGTTTGCGGCGTTTTGGCTTGGCTGAGTGAGATGGCTCGCACAAAAATCGCCGAATATGTGACTTGTTGCTGTGCTTGGTTCGGATTTTATACATGGTTTGTTCAAAGTGGAGTTGATCAGCTGCAATGCGGAAGTGGCTACAAATCAGTGGGGGTATATGCCTTAATACCACTTCTTTTCAAACTGGACTTCAACAATAGCGTGTCACATATTCTCCTTTTTTTGCAGCCCCCTGCAAATTGTTCCTTAATACAGTGTTTTTTCGAAAGATGAGGGGGTTTCTGTAATTCAACACACGCAAGCATGCACGCACGAACGCACGCTCACATGCTTGCACGCACGCACGCACGCTCGCACGCACGCACGCACGCACGCACGCACGCACGCACGCACGCACGCACGCACGCACACACGCACACACACGTTCACTGACGCAGGTTCACACACAATGTACCTGTGACTGAACCGAACAAGGCAAAATTGAAGCAAAGCAAAGTACCAACAGCCTAGCAGACATACATGAATGCATGCACATGTAGTGCTATATTGCTGCATCAGAGCATAGTGATGTAAAGTATGGAAATGATCACCATGACGAGGCGGGCAACTTTTGTGTTTTTGCCAAAGTGATCGGACCTACCCCCATCAAGTTTCTTGCGAAGCAGCCCATTTGTTGGTGTGCGTGCGCGCGTGCACATCTGTAGTGCCATATTGGTTTGTCGGAGCATAGCGGTGTAAGAAACAAAATGATCTGCACGTGCAGGCGGTCAACTTTTGTGTTTTGGACAAAGTGAACCAACCTACCCATATCGATATTTATCGATTATCCCGGAAGTGAAAATATTTTGGTGCGTCGGATCGTGTTGACGTCAAGGAATGAAATGTTCTACATCGAAGGGCGATCAACTTTATTATTGTTGTTTAGGCCATCCGACCTAACCACACCAAAATATCGCCAATTTTCGTTATTGATATAATGGGGGGAGGTATTTTGGTGCGCCCAATTTGGTCCAATTGCTAAAAGTAACACAAGTCATGTCATGGCGACCAACTTTCTCCTTTACAGCGAAGCGCTGCGATGTACCGTTAAAGCGCCTATAGGGCACAAAATTTCCAAGGAAATCAATCGATAGTTGGATAAAATCGGCAATATCTCGAGATCGGTACAAAGTACACACAAATCCTTTGGCATGCAACATTCCCATTACTAGCCGGCCTCACGTACCAAGTTTCGTCACGATAGGTCCTGGCGTTCGCGAGCGCCGTTCCAAAAACCTGGCAGAGAACACGAAAAAAAAACAGCCACAAAATTGGAACATTTTTGGAACTACTGACCCCTTTCAAGAAAGGAAGGAAACGCGTTATGGCGCATTTGCGCCATAACGCGTCGAAATCCGTTCAGGCAATCAAAAGTTATGGGCGATCGAAAATTCAAAAACCCGCATTGAGAAGTGGTCACATATTAGGTAGAGTTGTTAAGGTTTTTTTCAACCGGTTTTATTTTAAAAAAGTTCGGTCTTTTTTTAAAAAAAAAACCTGGCTTTCGGTCTTTTTTTCTGTGAAAAAAAAAACCTCTTTTTTCATTGTTTTGGTTACTTTTCGCTAGTTTTGGGGATTATATGCCAATGTTTGCTTGTAACTTGACGCCCATTGCACAAATATTAGTGATGCCTATGTATTTGCAGTCATACTTCGATACTTTGATAGCGCAGCAGCCACCCAGAAGTGAACTGAAAGTCGACAAAGTGATCAAGTGCCTTCACTGCAGCTGGCGATCGGCCAAAGCTATGCGCCACATGTGCATGTGAGATCTTGACAGGCACAAGTTCCGCTGTAAATAATGAGCTGAACTGCTACGTCGTTGAATGCGGAACATGGTCCACATCGTACATGGTGTACATGTACATGTTCCACTCTGGTTTATGCTCCTCAAAGCTTGTTTTGAAAGCTTGGAGCATTAAGCATTAAATCATGCAAGAGTGCTCCTGCGGTGCCTACTTATACGTCCTACACACGTTAGAATACCCTCTACTTGGTCCAGATTACGTTCTGAGGTGATTTTGAAAAAGTTCAAAATAAAACGTACTTTTTTAAAATAAATCGGTTTTATTTTAAAATAAAACCACCCGAGTTTTCCATTTGGTTTTTTTTACAACTCTAATATTAGGGTTGTACGCTGACGCGTACACCCTGATTGCTGGTACACAAAGAACCCCAAAGGGCACCATACCGCGATGCAAAAGTTAGATGGAAAGCAGCCAAAAATTCAGTCGAGAAACCACTTCCAGAGAAGGTTACAAGCATGTCCCTTGTCCGCTCATAGAAAGCTTCAGGGTAACTTGAAATGCTACCCATCCTAATCAGCTGACTGATTAGAATGCCTTTATGCAAACTGCTTGGAACATTACTGTCCATGTATGCATACGTCGTGGATTATTGTCGGTCAGCGTAATAATTGTCTTCACATGTGATATTTGTCTACAGGTGCGATGATATGATCCGCCAGCAGCACGAGACGGTGTCTGATCTGAGCTACACGCCCGTGTTCCCAATTCGCGTCCCCGTCAATCTACCGAGCTTCAATTAAACTTTATTGCTCAACAAGCTTTTTAGAAACGCCGATATTGAAAACATGTATGATCAAAAAAAGTGATATCACCACTTTATCGCTGGCACTTACAATCCTGGCACTGTGACAGCTTCGTTTTTTTTTAAATATTTTGATATATCTTTCTTTGTCGTCTTTAGTTTGACATCAGTCTGGCCATCCGCTTGCTTCCCCTCGTCCCTGTCGTCGTCGCCACTCGCCGCCACCACCCCACCCCATCTGCACCACCGCATAACAACAATTATGATTTAATTAATTAAAATATATTTTGTTAACAAGGCTTGTGTGGGTGCGCGATTGCGTTTGCGTCGGTGTAACATAGATCTTGTTTGTCGTCGAAAAGCAGACGGTCCATTGGCTAATGTTAATTGGGTATTAGTCGTTAGCAATTGTTACAGCAGTATACCGACTTCTCGTAGGAGTGAATCCGCTTGTGAAGAGCGCATGCCGAGTTGACTGAACAGTGGATTCAATGTGCACCTATCTATGTATGTGTGATCATGATAAACCAGGAGACATTGCTCAGGCTCCTGCTCTTCTCCTTCTCCTTTCTGTTTCCTCACTCCACTGCCCAGCTGGCAAGGTCAGCGGTGGCGCGTGTTTATCAACGGACGCGCAGTGCACGGCGCGCGCGCGAGCGGAAATGCGTCAATGCGTTGGGCGAGCGGCCGGTCACACGCGCTGCTTACAAAGGGACGACAGCGCCGGCGCATGACTAAGACACCGCGCCAGCCCCTTTATAGCCGAGACCGTCTGGACGGCGCCAACTGTCAAAAGCGGCGCCGAGCTGGCGATCTCAATGCCGCAATGGAGCCCCTGACAATACGTGGTCTGTGGGGCTTGCGGCAGAGACGCCTTCTATTGCATCCCACACTTTGGTAATGCTCCATTGACTGTGAGCATCTCTTCACCATGTCAAGCCATGCATTGGCGCACTGTTTGACAATGGACCATTAAAGTAAAGTAATGGAGAGTAAAGTCAGTCTCACTGTGTGTGTGCTCCAACTGATGCTCCAACTGATCCAAACTGACAAATGCTAATCCAACTTTTATCACTTGTTGACTATGTAGTAGTACTGGTACTGGTACATTCCCAACGACTGCGTGACCAGCTTTGCGTTGAGTCTCGGTAGACGAATCGTCTTCTCGTGTGTGGCAATTAACCGAGGCCGACGTCGATCAGTACGTGATGGTCGAACGGCCTCGAGTTGAAAACGTGTTGCAGATGGAAGTCTGTGAGGAAGTCGGTTAAGAGCATACATACGTAACCACATCGCCATTTAGCCACGTGCAATACAGGCATGCATATTGCATACTGGTGCATTACCCCAATCAGCCCACTACACGCGTTTGTAGTCACACAGGTAGTCTCGCTGCTGTTTGTTTCTTAGTCGTGGTCGGTCTAGTAGTCGTGGTCGGTATGTAATTGTAGTAGGAGGCGTTACACGTTTCTGCCGCCTAGCATGCATTCGACAGCTGGCAGGAATCTGACGATCCAGCCCAAAGTGTTGATTTACGTCCGCTCGCGCGTTATTGAGATCGCCAGCTCGGCGCCGCTTTTGACAGTTGGCGCCGTCCAGACGGTCTCGGCTATAAAGGGGCTGGCGCGGTGTCTTAGTCATGCGCCGGTGTCACGAAATAAGTCATCCCCCATAATAAGTCTTCCGCCCGGAATACTTATTATTACAGTATCCATAATAAGTCTTCCGGTGGGAAAAGTTAATATGATTTTTTGCCATAATAGGTATTCCCCCCGCCATAATAAGTCTTCCCCTTTGTTTGCCATTGGCAATTTTGCGCATCTGCAACTGACACATGGCTGAGGCAACGCAGAATACTGGAACAAGTGTGGCAGTGCAATAGTGTCTCAACTCGCAACTTTTTGTACGCGTCGTCCACGCCCGAGTACTCTGACGCGGACGATGCAGAATCGTCCACGGACGATGAGGAACAATCGCCACCCAATTAGGTACATACTTTTGCGTGTACGATAAAGTTAGAGCGCCGCCAGCGGCCAGAGTACTCAGCGGGAGTGAAGAAATGGACGCGCGCGGCCGCACTTGCAGTCTCCACCCAGAGAGCATTGACAGCAAAGTCGTCTAGAGAGCGGTGGAATTCAAGAGCAGGCAGTGCAGTGTCGGTCAAATTAATCAGTAAATTGATAGGTCGCTGCAAAACTTTAACCAGTAAAATCCATTAGTGTGTCTCGAAACTGCTGACATTTTGCCAAAACTGCCATTAGAAGTTTCTTACTATGGATCGATGCAGAATCGCATGCTCTTTCGAATGGTGGTGGTCTCGAGGTGTGCGTGCTCGAGTAACACTGGCGAGTAATGAGCGAAAATGCCGAAAAATGTGCACTTCCGAAAATTTGATTGTAATTTTCTACAAAAGGAGATAGCAGTTGTTGGAGTGGAGACAACGGGTAGCCTATCAGACGCAGAATTTCACGAGGATTCCGAATATGTATTTACTCTTGCGATCGGACCGTGAAAATTGAACACTTTCGTTAAAAAAACTAAAATTGGTTGGCGATTTTTCAATTTCCTCATTTTTAGGCGAAATAAATTTTATTTTAGAAATCCGTTTTGTTATTCAGAATCTCTACGAAAAGTTGACCAACGAACCCAAATTTCACGAAAATCAAAAAAATATTTCGGCAACTGTGCCACCTAATGTTCTTAGAAAAAGCGAGTCTTGTAAATGATTTGCCCCCAAGGCAAGAACAAAGTAATGCCAGAGCGCGCACTGGTCAACCGCGCGAACCGCAGAATAGACTTTCGTCCACAATGTCAAGCTGCGCGTGTACCTGTGCAATTTTTGCCCTTTTTTGCCGTGGAAGACTTATTATGGCAGGGGGAGAAGTTATTATAGTCATTTTTCATATTAAGTCTTCCAGTGGGATGAGTTATTATGGCTCGTTCCCATAATAAGTATTCCGGGGGGAATAAAAAATGGGGGGATAACTTATTATGCGACACCGGCGCTGTCGTCCCTTTGTAAGCAGCGCGTGTGACCGGCCGCTCGCCCAACGCATTGACGCATTTCCGCTCGCGCGCGCGCCGTGCACTGCGCGTCCGTTGATAAACACGCGCCACCGCTGACCTTGCCAGCTGGGCAGTGGAGTGAGGAAACAGAAAGGAGAAGGAGAAGAGCAGGAGCCTGAGCAATGTCTCCTGGTTTATCATGATCACACATACATAGATAGGTGCACATTGAATCCACTGTTCAGTCAACTCGGCATGCGCTCTTCACAAGCGGATTCACTCCTACGAGAAGTCGGTATACTGCTGTAACAATTGCTAACGACTAATACCCAATTAACATTAGCCAATGGACCGTCTGCTTTTCGACGACAAACAAGATCTATGTTACACCGACGCAAACGCAATCGCGCACCCACACAAGCCTTGTTAACAAAATATATTTTAATTAATTAAATCATAATTGTTGTTATGCGGTGGTGCAGATGGGGAGGGGCGGTAGCGACGAGTGGCGACGACGACAGGGACGAGTGGAAGCAAGGGGATGGCCAGACTGATGTCAAACTAAATATCAAGCCATGCATTGGCGCACTGTTAGGCTGTTTTGCAGAGTAAAGTCAGTCTCACTGTGCTCAGACTAATGCTAATCCGTTTCTCAGTGAATAATGTCAAGCCATGCATTGGCGCACTGTTTGACAGTGGACCATTATTTTCAGAGTAAAGTCAGTCTCACTGTGCTCAGACAAATGCTAATCGAACTTTTATCACTTGTTGACTATGTATGTAGTAGTACTGGTACTGGTACATTCCCAACGACTGCGTGACCAGCTTTGTGCGCGGCCATAGGTAGGTACATGTAATTGGGTTTTTTGCCTGACGCGTGGCATGCGCGCATTTGTAAGCGCGCGAGAGAGCAAGCGGCCGGCCAGTGGAGAGCTGGCACCGTTGGCGAGAGAGTGTCTCTCGCGAAGGAAGGCCATCGACCGTGTTGTTGTGCTGTTGTGTGTTAGGCAGGCACAACTTGTGTGTTAGGCAGGGAATAGGTTGCGCAAGCCCGTGGCGCGCGACAACCAGCACATTTTTTTTTAGAAATACCTACCACTGAGATGGCCGGACTGCCGCCATCGCGGACTTTGGATCCTGGGGTTGGTTGCATGGGTCGTTTATTGTTTTATTGCTAACTGCTTTGTAGTCCAAAAAGTGGGTTGAGTTGGGCAATGTAAGCTGCTTCGTTTACTGGGCTTCATTTAACGTGCAGGATTGCACAATTAAAGTATCTACAGGTGGTCTCTTGCATGTCGGCAAGTTGTCCCTTCGACAGAGTTCTCCTCCCATCCCGCGTATACCACGGTGGCTTATTTATGGTAGCTTTACATTCCAATTCTAATGCGACTGAGTTCAAATTTCGCTCGCACTATTGGGATGATACGGAGAAAGATGATAGAGAAAGACGTAAATGATGTTGCAGCTGGCGCCGAGCCGCGAGCACCGAGAGGCCGAGGAGGCGGCGGAGCGCGAGCAGGAGCGCCAGCGGGTGCTCCAAGGCATCGGCCGAGCCCTCGGAGTGGACGCCGCGAACGCCCTCGAGGGGGGGGGGGGGTGGAGGCGGCGGCGCGCGTCGCGCGACGCGAGGCGGAGGCTCCCGAGGCGGCGGCGCGACAGCAGCCCGGCCAGCGCCCGGGGCCGCCCAACTGAGTGACAAGGTGCGCTGCATTTTGAAGCCAAGCCAACTAACTACCTAGCTGTACCGTATGCGCCCTTTGAAGCCAACTGCGTCAGTCGCCACTAGAGATGAGCATGGGCCTGGAAATCCCTGCCCCGCCCGGCCAAATCCGACCCAGGCCCGCAAAATTCTATTGAATGTTCGCCCAAAAACGAGGCAAGCCTGGCTCGCTCCTGGAAAATCAGGCCCAGGCCCGACCCATGCTCATCTCTAGTCGCCACCAATCGCGTCTATCATTTGCCATGTACGGGTCAGTTTTGGTGGACGTCGGTACAGTTGGGTGATATGCTCATTGCACTTGTTGTTGGTCATGCTCATGCTCATGCTGGTGATATGCTCATGACGACTTGTTGGTTGGTACTGAGAACCAGGGAGATGGACAGATATAGGATTGTACGCTGCATTGCATCTCGTCCCATGCGCCAACAATTATCACACCAATGACAAATACCGCACTGGGGAATCACAATTCAAACACACCCATCGTCATGCAAACATTGCATTGCAAGCATTGTTTGCAAATAATTCCCACAGTTCATCCCTACCCACGCGAAACCATTGAGTGGTCTACCCAGGTGGGCGTCTCAGGAACAAAGTCGTCCTACTGTCATGAGTTTGGCCGGTTACCATCACACACAAGATCAGCAGGACCAGCAGTATGGTTTGTGCAACTGGCTCAAGGGTGCAGAGTGTGGGTAGGGTGTGTGCTCTAACTGCACTAGAGTTGGGAAAAATACGTTTTGACTTTGGATCGACGTACTTTTTTTAAATACGATATTAAAAAATACGTATCTTTTGTATTTTTTAGAGTACGTATGTACATGTACCATACATCATAGTAAGCCATCAGCAAAGTGTCCACATCTTAGGAATTGGTACATACAGTAGGTCGAATGCTGTGAAACTGCGCAAGCACGCAAGTGGGCACGTAGGGTAATAGTGTCTGTGCGTACGTGCGTGCGTGTGTGGGTGGGTGGTGCGGCGTAAGCGTAACGTAAAGGAGTAAAGGAGTAATGTACTAATGAGGGACCAAACAATTTTGGCACCCAACAAAGTAACTACGAGGGAGAAGGCGCGCGCGCAGCACGCATATTTGTTGAGAGGTACGAAATTTGACAGCACCGTAATATTTGTCTGGGAAAGCGACACGTGTGGATCAACCGATCAAACCATGCTGAGAATGTGGATCAAGCTCGTTCTTGATGCCGAGGAGGACACTTCTCAAAAAATCTCGCTGAAGAGAGCACGTCGTAGTGCACAGAGAGACGAGTTGGGGGAATTTTCAAATTTGCGCGCTTTTGCGCGTTGTGGGCTTTGCGTTCTTTGGTAGGCTACTGTAGGTTACTGTAGCGCGCAAATTTAAATACACATTTTTTTATTATATTTACTATTACTTATTAGTAAATATTATTTATTATTATATTATGTAAATTATTATTTAAATATTTAATTATGTGTAGAGACCATGAGTCTTTGCGCCCCTCTTCTCCCCCGCCCCCCTGTGGTAGCCTTGCGCACCGGTGCGTCGCCCCGGTGTGCTGTGCGCTGTTCGCCTGTACGTCTGTCGTGGCAGCAGGCCAGCCAGCTGGCGAGCGCGCCGTATATCTTTTGTGTGTAAAGGCCTCCGTCCCTCCACCCCCCCTCGCCCGTGGGAACGGCCTTTTCCGGTCGTTCGCCACTCTGCGCGTTTCTTGTTTTGCCGCTCGCGACTTTTGAGAGTTTTCGCGTGCGGTGCAGAGTCGTTGGCTAGCGCGTCGCTGACTGTTGTGCCTTCGGGCTTCAGGGCGCGGCTAGGTCGTCGTGAAGGAAGGGAATAGAGTGAAGAAGGAGGAAAGTGTCGCCCCACCGCATTGTAGCGTGGCGCGACACTGGCGCGGGTTGTAAGCCGAAGGAACTCGGGTCGGAATCGAAGCCGCGTCGGCAGGGGAAGGGGAGGAGTTTGGGGGAGGGGTTGTGGGGAGGGGGAGGGGCGTGCGTGAGAGCCGACAGAGGCGACGTCTGGGACGTCCCTCGTCCGCTGGGCCGACACCGACGCCAGCAAAGCCGCCGTCCTGCCAGCTGCCTGCCCCGTTGCTGACAGCTTCTTCAGTGGTGCCGCGACCGAGCTTCGCACCTGCGCCGCTGCGTCTGCGTCTGGCCGGGCCGGCAGAGCAGCACCACTCTCAGCGCCACACGGAGTGTGAGAGAAGAGGAGGGGGAGGTACTGGTGCTCGGCATCCAGCACCCAGCCTCAGCCTCCCGATTTCCCCTCTTCTTCTGGTGCGCCCTCTTCGAGCGACGACCAAGAGGAGCAGCAGAGTCGAAGGAGAGTCGCCTCGGCAGAAGGAAGCGCCAGCGACTGAGAAGAGAATGTCGCAGCCAGCGGGCAAGTGCTGGGCTTGCGACCGCGACGCGACGATCCTGGACAAGAAGTGCAGCACGCCCATCTGCAGCTGGAGACTCTGCGCGCCCTGCCTGTCGACAGAGGCGGACCCCACTAGCGTGGTGTGTCCCCTGTGCCTGCACATGGACAGCCTGTCGTCGGCAGTGTGCGTCGAGGACATGGACGACATCTTCCGGAGGGGCAGGATGGGGCGGCAGATGCGTCTTCTGCTCGCCTCTTGGTTCCTGCGCCGGCAGGAGCGCCGGCAGGAAGCGGACAGGCAGAGGGCGAGGTCTGAGCGAGTGCTGATGCAGCAGCCTCTCGCCGGCTCGTCTGCGCCCGCCACTGCCCTCCCGTCGACAGTGCCGCCCGTGGCCGCCATGTCGACCGGAGTCGACAGCGCCACGCGAGTCGTCCAGCCAGCGCAGCAGCAGCCAGCGACTTCTTGGTCCAGTGGAGCGACCGCGCCGAGGAGAGCGACCGCCGCGCCGGAGGGAAGAGGCGCTGGCGAGTGCGGCGAGTCGAGTGGGTGGGTAGCGAGGCCGACAGGATGTCTGGCCGCGGGGCAGGCGCTGGGCGCCGCCGCTAGCTACTCCATTGCCTCGCAGACGCCCTGGAGGGCGCCGCTGCCAGTCGAGAGTGGAGCGAGGAGAGCGCCGGAAGGAAGAGGCGCTGGAGCGAGCGGCTCGGCGAGCGGGTGTGCAGTGGGGCCGATGTGCTCTTCGGCCGCGGGTCTGGCGCCGGGCGCCGCCGCCAGCAGCCACGCCACCGCTTTGCAGGCGCCCTTGGGAGCGCCGCCGCCAGCGGAGAGTGAGGCGCCGCGATTTGCGCCTGTGGGAGGAGCGCCGCAAGGAGTTTGCGCGCCGGTTGGCTACCGACAGCCATTGGAGAGCGTGGGGCCGTTGGCGCCGACTGCGCCCGCCACGTGGAACGCCTGCTGGGGCCAGCATAGCGGACTGCACCTGGGAGTTGGTCCTGGAGACGCGCGGCCGTGCACGAATTCGTTTGTGCCTGTCGACGCGAGCGCGCTGGGCGTCTGGGACGCGCCACCGCCGCTGCAGAGCAGCAGCGTTCTCCAGTCTGGGCCAGAGCGACTGAACGTTGTTCGTCCTCTCGCCGACCACCAGTCGTCTGCGTCGTCTGCTACGCTGAGCGTGGGTCTACACCCGCCAGCCCCACCGACGAGGGAGCTGCAGAGGCAGCAGCAGCAGCTGGAAGCAGCCGAGGACGGCACTTCTCCGCTGCAGGGCGGACAGCCAGTGCGCGCGAGTGGGCGCCCTGTGTCTGAGCAGACTGTGCCATCGCTGCGCGTCGAGGAGTCGCCTGTCGAGAACGCGGAGCCGCTGCAGCGACAGGAGATGGTGTCTCCGCAAGAGGAGGGAGAGGTGGCTGCGGTGGAGCAGAGCTCGCTCACCTTCTGCAGCAAGGCCGCCCAGGAGAGCTGGGAAGGCGCGTTGGACGTGCTCGAGGAGAGCGTCGTCGTGGAGGCCGCTGTGGAGGAGCAGCGCGTGCCGACCACCCGCCCCCAGTTCGGGAAGGAGCTCGAGGAGAAGGAGAAGAAGTCGCCACCCAGAGTGCAGTGTCTGGCGAGCAGGCCTTCCGGTCCTGTCAGTGACTCGACGAGTTCGCTGACAGCGCAGTGGAGCTTTGTCGGTGAGGAGCCGAGCAAGCGCCAGCTGCGAGCGACTGTGTTGGAGGCGCTCGACGACCACTGCAAGGTGCAGAGCTTGACGTCCAAGCAGAGCACGCCTCTGATGGCTGGCGAAGTCGTCGTTAACAAGAAGACGGAGCAGGGATGGCAGCCGCACTGCAGCGACTGGCCAAAGCCAAAGAAGGGCATTGGCAAAGAAGACTGGCCATTGGCACCGCTCGAGGGCAGAGGGCCCTGCGAGTTGGCCGGCTCCGACGGAGGCACAGAACGTAAGACTCCGCAGTTGCGTCGAGCAGTTTCCCGAAGTCGAGCCGAGCCCAAAGGCGTCGGGTGCCAAGAGAGAAAGCGTCGAAGGAAGCGCCGTCGACGGAAGCGGGCTGACGTCGTGCGCGACGCGCTGCTGGGACGGATGTCGACAGCCAAGCAAGATGTGCCCACTTTGCCTGCGTCTTCTCGCCAAGGCGAGAGCGGGCTGGCAGTCTTCTGCACCGAGATGAGCGGACCGACGCTCATGCAGAAGCAGTCGTCGCAGGGTCGACACTCTGGCGATGACGTCAGCGGTCCGCAGCACGCGCAGTGCAGAGGTGGTGAGCACCGGAAGAAGCGTCGCTGGAGGAGAAGGCGTCGCAAGAAGTCTCACGGTCGTCGAGGTGGCTCCGACCCGGTCAAGGAGGCTTCTGGCGACTCGGAGAAGACCGCGGAGATGAAGTCGTCGGCGATGAAGGCTAGGGGCCAGCAGACAGTGTTGCCTAGCAGTAAGGGTGGCAGTTCTGCATCCCGCAAGACCAGCAGACAGGAGCGCTCTCGTTCTTTGCGAGACGAGCACAGAGCCGAGGATGGCAATGTGTCTCGAGCCAAGGCGGAGCCGAAGCTGGGAACTGCTCACTCTCTGTCGACTGTCGAACGGCACCGTAGCGAGACGCCGTGGGTCAAGCAGGGCTCTTGGCTCACTGGCGAGGCGACCAACTCTCTCGCGAGACGAGTGAAGAGACAGAAGGACAAGTCCACCATGGCCGGCAACTGCGAGTACGTCGGCGAGAATTCCGGTAACACCGCGAAGGTCCAGAGCCACGGCGTGCAGTTTCTGAACATCACCGGCAAGGCCACCGACCAGGGCCAGGGCGACTTGTTCGCGACGGTCGGGCAGGCTCACTCTGCAGACAGGGTGCGGGCGCCGAGCGTCTCCGATGAGATGATGGCCCCTGAGGATGGTCACTTGCTCGGGAGGTCCAGTGAACTGGATGAGCAAGGTCGGGTGGGCATGTGGCAGTGGCTGGTGAAGAAGCTGGACAGCAGTCACTACCTGGTGAGCTGCACTTCGCGGGACGAAGTCGAAAAAACCGACCGAAAGCAACTGGAGGAGCGACTGGTGCCCTGGGCGAGTGTGACTGCGCACACTGTCCAGTGTGGCAAGCCGAACTGTCCAGTTGTGCCGAGTTGTGACAGCTGCAACAGCTGTGTCGAGGCCAGGAAAGTCGTTGACTTGGTGCAAGACCTGTCCAAGTCATACAGTGTCCCGCCGGCACTGCACTCGTTGGCGAGCAGCATCGAGCTGGCTCCCCAGTGCAGCGAGCCGCACCTGTTCCGGCAGGGGACCGCTGAGGACAAGACCGAGAATGAGCGGCTGCGGCAGCTAGGCCACCGTTCCACTTGCTAAAGGCCTTGCAAGTGTGTGGTTCCCAAGGCCACGTCAATTCGTCTGCTGCTATGAAGAGTGGACGGAGTCCACAAAAGAGGAGGGAGACTGTAAAGACCATGAGTCTTTGCACCCCTCTTCTTTCCCGCCACCCTCGTGTAGTCTTCGTCGTCACTGTGTGTGCGTTGCCCCTGTGTGTCTGCCTGTGCGTCGCTCGTGGCAGCGGGCCAGCCAGCCAGGTAGCGAGGCAGCGGACGATCTGCGCACTTTGTGTGTGAAGGCTTCCCACCCCCCTTCCCGCCCTCGCAGACGTCTGGCGTACTTTGTGTGTACAGGCCTCCGTCCGTTCCTCTCTCCCCCCCCCCCCTTGCTCGCCCGTGAGAACGGCCTCTTCCGGTCGTTCTTCACTCTCGCTGTTTTCTTGGTTTGTGCGCCGCGCCTTTTTTGGAGAGTTTTGTGAAGCGCGCTGCCGACTGTTGTCGCCCCCTTGGGCTTCGGAGCGTGGCTAGGCGTCGCGAAGGCAGGGAATAGAGTGGAGGAGAGGAAGGTGTCGGCGCCCTACATTGTAGCGTGGCGCGACACTGGCGCGGGTCAGAGCCGAAGCGAACTCGGGTCAGAGAATCGAAGCCGCGTCGGCAGGGGAAGGGGAGGAGCAGCCGGAATTGCTGCAGCTGCAGGACGTCACAGTGTGCCGACTGAGCAAGACAGGCTGCAAAAAGAGTCGGAGGCGCGAGATTCGTCGACAGAAGCGGGCTGGCGTCGAGGGAGTCATTGAGGTGGTGTGCGAGCTGCACAGCCCCTCTAAGGCTGCCCAGCACGACGTGCCGCTTGGACGGAAGTCGACTGCCAAGCCGAGTCGACAGGAGGCGCCCACACTGTCTGTGCCGTCTCGCCAGGGCGAGATCGGGCTGGCTGCCTTCTGCGTTGAAGAGACGCGGGAGCCCAGCTATCCGAAGCGCGCACAGGGCAGTGGCGGGGGAGCGCCAGAAGATCAGCCGGACGGAGATGGGTCGCAGGCGTTGGGATGGCTGCGGCCAGGACAAGGAGGTCGCAGTCAAGTTCGAGAAGACCGAGGAGACGAAGGCAGCGTCGACGAAGGCGGGCAATAGGGGCGTATTGTCTGGCAGTAGGGGTGACAGTTCCAACTCCAGTGGCAAGAACAGCGGACAGGAACTCTCTCGCTTGCGAGACGAGCACGGCGTTGAGGACGGCGACGTGTGTCGAGTCAAGAAGACGGGGCTGAAGCTGGAGTCTGCTCACTCCAAGTCGCCTGTCGACGTCGACAGCTGGCCGTTGAATCACGGCAGCGAGATGCTGTGGGCCGAGGAGAGCGCCTGGCCCAACGGCAAGCAGACCCAGTTTCTCGCTGCGTGGGGGAAAGCCTTGAGGAGATTCTCGTGGGCTCGAGCGCGTTCCAGGGGAGAGGCAAGCGCCCCTCTGGTCGGTCTGACGGGCGCGCAGCGTCTCTGTCACTCCGAAGGACAGCAGACGACTGCTGAAGCGCAAGCGTTGGCGAACGACTACGAGCCGGGCAGTCAGTTGGCAGTCACCGAGACCATGAAACTGTCGGATACGGCGGGCAGGTCCTTGCAGCCCGATGCCGACTTTGGTGACAGCGAGTCCAATGACGCGGCAGGGATGCAGAGCCATGGCGTGCAAGAGCTGAAGAACACCGGCGAAGCCGCCGACCATGGCCAGGGCGATCGCCCGGTCGGAGAGGCCCACTTCGCTGGCGAAGTGCAGGAGGCGAGCAGCTGTGAGCAGATGCTTGTCCCTGAGCTTGGTCACGTGCTCGAGGTGTCCGACATACTGGACGAGCACGGCCGGTTGCGCATGGACCAGCGGCAGTCTGTGTTGCAGCGTCGACTCAAGGATGCCGACAGGGACTGCTTGGGAAACGAGAAGATCTTGGCCAAGGACGTGGTCAATGGGAAAAGCGTCTCCCTGGCGCTGTGCTCACCGTCGAGCAACCCTTTGTTGGCTCCGGAGCACAGTGAGCAGGACCTGAACCAGTTTGAGACGTCTGAGTACATGGTCAGAGTGGATGCGGAGAAAGAGCAGACGAAGCCAGCACAGCAGCCATTCCCCTTGCTAAAGGCCCTGCAAGTGGGTGGTTCCGAGGGCAATGTCCATTCGTCTGCTGCGAAGAGCGTGGACGGAGTCCACAAAAGAGGAGGGAGACTGTAGAGACCATGAGTCTTTGCGCCCCTCTTCTCCCCCGCCCCCCTTTTGTAGCCTTGCGCACCGGTGCGTCGCCCCTGTGTGCTGTGCGCTGTTCGCCTGTACGTCTGTCGTGGCAGCAGGCCAGCCAGCTGGCGAGCGCGCCGTATATCTTTTGTGTGTAAAGGCCTCCGTCCCTCCACCCCCCCCCTCGCCCGTGGGAACGGCATTTTCCGGTCGTTCGCCACTCTGCGCGTTTCTTGTTTTGCCGCTCGCGACTTTTGAGAGTTTTCGCGTGCGGTGCAGAGTCGTTGGCTAGCGCGTCGCTGACTGTTGTGCCTTCGGGCTTCAGGGCGCGGCTAGGTCGTCGTGAAGGAAGGGAATAGAGTGAAGAAGGAGGAAAGTGTCGGCCCACCGCATTGTAGCGTGGCGCGACACTGGCGCGGGTTGTAAGCCGAAGGAACTCGGGTCGGAATCGAAGCCGCGTCGGCAGGGGAAGGGGAGGAGTTTGGGGGAGGGGTTTGGGCGTAAGCGCGGTCGGGGGTGCGTGCGTAAGTCTCTACATATGAAGTGATCTGAGTGATTTGAGCAATAAGTAATCTGATCAGTGTAATTGCGCCCACGCTGTCATGGTAAAATTGTTCACGTGCTTGAGCATGATGTGTCAGATCAGTGTGATTGTTTGATTGATTAGACATGATCGCCGTTATGAAATTTGGCGCTGATATAGGTTGGCGCCCAACACTACTTTTCTCGCTAGCATACCTATTTCACGGTGCGCAGTGTGGAGCCTCGCTTCACCTCCCCAACATTCGTCATCATCAAGATTCCTCATCATCATCATCGCGCCATCATCATAATCATCGCGCCATTATCGAAAACACCTCGCAAACGCACCGACAAATTCTCGAAGGAAGAGGTTGCTCTGGATACCACCAGCCTTCTGTGTGAGGAACATTCTCTTGAGTAGTAATGTCACCTTTTTAATTTTTAACTATTAAAAAAATTCCAAATATTTATTGGGCCGTGCAGGACGATGTGCCATCGGTCGTTGCGCACTCTACTGCATCAACGTACATAGCTAACTCAACTTAGCTGCGCCACATGCGGCCAGCCCCACAACCGCAACCAGCAACAGGATAACCAAAGAAAGTTTCATTGCCAGGCTAGGGCAGGTTACGCAGCCAGACATGCGGCGTGCCCCGCACGCCGCATGTCTGGCTGCATGGCTATCTGCCCGTCCGCGTGCGTACACATGCCCTTCCGGTGGAAAGCCGGCTGCGCTACCTACCCCCACAACTGAGAAATTTGTATAGGTCGGCTCATTGCGTCTGCGCAGGCGTAGATAAATGTGAGAAGTCGCTGCCGCTGCTTCTACAGGCATGAATCGCCCAGAGGCCGTTTTGCGCCAGGCCATGACATGCAATTACTGCAAAGTGTGTGCGCCGCTTACGCCGCTCATGATGTGCAAGCTGCAGCAGACCATATCCCAGAAATGTCGGGAGTCCCTATGTAGTCCCTATGTAGTCCCTAAGTACAAGCGTGCCCAGTCTGTCGAGACGTGTCACCGGTACGTTGCACTATGCACGAACACTCACGTTGTTCGGCTTCTATTGCCTTGCAGGTCTTTAAACATACCTAGCCGACTGCTGAACGCCCTTTTTCTGAATGGATACACTACTCTGTGCATTCAGATACATAGGCGTACGTGCAATAATTCCTTTAGTCTACATTGTGCTAAATCGCGGGCGACAAATTTTCAGTGCCACCTCACCGGAACCGTGGAGGAGAAAACACAGCATCAGTTGCTGTGCGAACTGCATCGGGCTGGTCACTGCATTGCTATGGCAAGTGAGCAAGCAAAGGCTTCGAAAGGTTTATTAGCTTAAGGCATCCAATAATGGTAATTGGATACTCATGTCAGATCTACCTGCTCCCCAGGACGAGGCTGACCTTCCCCTACCTGATCTGCGACTCTTGATCCCAGCCCAGACTCAGAGCAGAGGGCATAGACTACCGGTACCCCTGTATGTACCTATCGGCATACACTGGGAGAATTCCCTCCCTGACGGTGGCGGCGGGGGGCGTCACACAAGGACCCAACCCTCAGTCAATCGCGCGCCTGACCGTGATCACGTGCAGAGGCTGATTCTTGACGACGGACGCGAAGGCCGGCCGACTCTCGTTTCGCTCCCTGGTCTCTCCGCTCCAGTACTGCACAAACGAGGCGCACGCACGCACGGCGTCGCTCACAGTGGCGTCGATGCATAGAGTTGTATATCGCAAGATGCCCACAGTGCAGAATCCTACAGCGTCCATTCGGTATCGCCAGTGGGCGAGCCGAGGGGAAGGTACATTGCGTTTGTTTGCAGATGCGATATTTGTCTGCACCGCGATATTCGTCTGAGGATGGGACACATACCATGTAAGAACCAAACAAATGCTTCACTTGGCTCTTCACTGTGGTCCGTCTCGATGTCGTGTTGTCAATAGTCTCATCCGCACAACCATGTCTCTGTCCATCCATCCAGTAGCATCCAGCTTTCGACGGTGCATTCTTTCGAGCGACTGCAGGAGAAGGACGATGACACCAAGCTTCACGATGTAGTGTCTGTAGCTACACTCCGTGATCCCAAGCACGATGAGCGGAAGTGACATACGAGCGAACGGAACGTGACACTGTCGACTTGGTTACAGTATGTAGATCCAATAAATCAGGAGGCACATAAAGGGTGACCCCATGCATCATTTCGACATGGCCTTTAAGGGGATAAGTTGCTCATCACATTGTACAATGTACAAGGCCCCATTATCTCTAGGGCCCCTTGACCACAACATCCGTTTACAATCTATTGGCTAGTCGGGCCCTTTGACCACTAGGGCCCCTTGTCGCGCTTCGTTTTCAATCTGCTAGGGCCCCTTGCCCCTGGGGCCCCTTGCCCACCACATCTGATTACCATCTAGGTATTGGCTAGGAGGGCCCCTTGTCACATATTCTTTACGGTACATTTGTTTGCAGATGCGATATTTGTCTGCACAGCGATATTTGTCGGAGAATGGGTCATCTAAGGATTAGCGGCGCAGGAGTCGACTCGACTCTGAACGCGTCACTCGCGTCGCGCTCGCGCGCAACTGCTCTCTCGTTACGCGTCACGCCCACCGTCGGCTCCGACCACCTCCCCATCCTCACATCACTTGTTGTGGCTGCACTTACTTTCCTGCTGTACTCAGCTTCTCGTGTTTGCCCACGTTGCTGTTGTTACATTGGATAGGTATTTGCAATTCAACACCCGCCCCTTTAAGACTTACCACTCTGTGTTTCGTTCACTTGTTGTCAATACTGTCCGTGAGTGTTGTACAGAACTGTGTGTAGAAGAGTCGTGTAAGAGCAGCAGCAGTCTAACTGGAGCGGCAGAGTCTGGCCTTATCAGCTGCCGCCACTCTAGCCACGGCAATTCCCCACACCCGCAACACCGCGATCCTTTTGCCACTCTCTCGTACCGACTCAGGTGTCATTTGCAGCCCCATCTGGCCCCTGCTGCTGCTGCTGCTGCTGCTGGACCGAAAACTGGCGTCTCCTGGAAGTTTCGATAACGTGTTGCGGTGTTCAGCAGTGACTAATTATCGAAATTATATCGAGATGTGTACACGCTAGAATTACTTTACTACGGGAGTTGAATATACTCGTCACACGAAACACCACAGAGCAAGCGCCCAGAAAACCGCACCGGGCATAACCTGGAGCAGCAGTGACGGACGGACTAAGGGCGGCCGAAGCGCCCATTGCACCCTTCGGCACGTCGTCGGCAGGGGTCAACGGGCCACCCACAACTTTGCTGGTCACGCTGCGCTTTCGCTGCTTCTTTTTCTTTTTGACGAGCGCCAGTGGTTGGGAGATGACGTCGGCGACAGCGTCCTGGGTGGGCGAGAGGTCGGTCCACCTCTTCATCTTCTTCAGCCGCTCGACAGTCGACTCCAACAGTCTGCCGACCGCCGTTTGCCTGGAGACGGACGGCTCAGACATTTTTTCTTCGTCGTCGGCGGCGACTAACGCGAAGGGTAGGAGCGGCACTGAGAAGGCGCCGTCACTTGCGCGAATCGACAGCCACTGAGCCGCGAACGCGGGTGCAGGGGCGTGACCTAATGTCGAACGGCGTCCAGCAATCAGGACGCGACCAGCTCTTCAATTGCGTAGTCAGACACAGACCCTAGTATTATCGGGCGGCGATGGGTAAATTGGATTAGAATATATCGTGACCGTTATGGAAGATTCGAAACCTTCGAACGAGCCACTCAATCGGGTGCATAGCGAACTAGAAGCATGGCAGGTTGCTACCAGTAGGTAAGAAACAATTCTTGTAATTCGACCGAAATAAACATTCGAAAATTATCAGCTTACATAGGTGCCGCATGTGTCGTTCCGCACGAACGGACTCACCGAGCCACGGACGGAGGCACGCACGCATGCACGCGCGCACGCACGGTCCAAAAATAATTTTTCTCTGACTTTTTTGAAGAGAGGTTCCGACTATCGCGACTATGCAGTAAAGAACGTGTCTGTGCCCGTGTGAATCATGCGCTTGTTGTACACCCATTAATTACGTAGGGTGGCCCTTCTAATTCGGGTCTGAATTATTTTATTTTGTCATGTATTCCGGTTCCAGACACAGGGCTGACGCAGAACGTCCATATCCGCATTCTCTAGGTCAACGAACGAGTGTGGTAGACCTAGCGACTTCTCCAAAAATCGAATTTCGAGCTTCTATTTGTAGTTTTCAAGCCGCAGATTGGCCGCCTGTAGCCATACCTGTAACCGGATCTGGAAGAGGGGGGTAAACGGCCGAATTCTGGAGGGGGGGTGTCTGGAGCAAAAGTGGGGGTAGCCGGCCATTTTTTGAGTTATACTGGCACTTTTTGGTCAAAAATGGGTATAAATAGGGTCTAAACAGTGTTATTTAGCTGTTTAACAGTCATATAACACTGAAAAGCACTGACATACACCAACATTTACTCACTTTTATCATTTTAGACAGTGAAAATCCCTTGGGACAATTCTGGGGGGCGGGTTGCGGGGGGTTTGGGGGGAGTTGAAAAACTCTTCGTGGCCCCCAAACCCCCGATCAACCCCCTCCCCCAGTTACAGGTATGCCTGTAGCTCAAGCCTAGCTTCTTTGGCCGGTACAACCTTGTCGCCGCCGTTGTTAGCTTGCAACAGAGACGCGCTCGACGCTGACGAGGAAGGCGGTCGGCGGCACTTGCAACTCGGCGTCATCGGGGTGTCATCGGCGACGGGTGCGGCTGGCGTTGACTGAGGACGCTCGTCAGAGACCCACGGTTTCCGATGCCCTCGACAAGAGCAGAGGCGGGGCCAAAATGTCCAGCACCTTTTTGTCGACGTTGTCAAGCACAGCGTCCGCACTGCCCTCTGAATGTGTTGACTTTTCGCGCTTTTTCTGCAAACAGCACGCGTCCGTTTTTATATGTTAACTACTTGCTCAGAAATATTATAAACGTTGGTCACCAGCGTCCTCTTTTTCAAGTTTGGCCAAACAGTGTCTCGCAGGTACGTCCAGTCCTTGAAGTCCTATGGCAGAGAAATGCAAGCCGATTTGCAATTCTGCCAAATTTCTTCCCATCGCGTTTGTTTCTCCTTTGCCGTCAATTTCTGACTAAATTTGCCGAAGAACACGTCTTTCTTGTTGGAAATCCAAGTCAAGAGTGCTAACTTGCTCTCAAAATTCAGCTCGGTTCGATCGCGAGTGATTTTTCTTATGGTTTTCTTTTTACTTCGACGGATTTTTTCGAAAATTTTTCGGTAACTACTAGTTTTGAGAACTTGTTGGTTACTACTATACTTGTCATTTATGCAACGCTTCCTAACTAGGCTTGTCAGTAACAAGTAACTACTGGTTACACGTTACAATAACTAGACTTGCTTTTTATGCAACGGCCCCCAGGAGAAAGGGTGTGCTTGGACCACGGAAACTTTTAATACCGACATGACCGACAAGGGCGGCACTAGAGAAGAGGTGCGCTTGGACCACGGAAACTTTTAATACCGACATGACCGACAACGGCGGCACTAGAGAAGAGGTGCGCTTGGACCACGGAAACTTTTAATACCGACATGACCGACAACGGCGGCACTAGAGAAGAGGTGCGCTTGGACCACGGAAACTTTTACCAGAGCTTTTACCTCGACGCCCCCCCCCCAGAGGAGAGGTGCGCTTGGCTAACTTTTACCTCGAGCTAACTTTTACCTCGACGCCCCCCCCCCCAGAGGAGAGGTGCGCTTGGACCACGGAAACTTTTAATACCGACACGACCGACAACGGCGGCACTAGAGAAGAGGTGCGCTTGGACCACGGAAACTTTTAATACCGACATGACCGACAACGGCGGCACTAGAGAAGAGGTGCACTTGCACCACGGAAACTTTTAATACCGACATGACCGACAACGGCGGCCCCAGAGGAAAGGGTCGGCTTAGACCACGGAAACTTTTAATACCGACATGACCGACAACGGCGCCCCCACCCCCCCCCCCCAGAGGAGAGGTGCGCTTGGACCACGGAAACTTTTAATACCGACACGACCGACAACGGCGGCACTAGAGAAGAGGTGCGCTTGGACCACGGAAACTTTTAATACCGACGCGCGCCCCCGGGAGAAAGGGCGCGCTTGGACCACGGAAACTTTTAATACCGACATGACCGACAACGGCGGCACTAGAGAAGAGGTGCACTTGCACCACGGAAACTTTTAATACCGACATGACCGACAACGGCGGCCCCAGAGGAAAGGGTCGGCTTATACCACGGAAACTTTTAATACCGACATGACCGACAACGGCGCCCCCACCCCCCCCCCCCCCCCAGAGGAGAGGTGCGCTTGGACCACGGAAACTTTTAATACCGACACGACCGACAACGGCGGCACTAGAGAAGAGGTGCGCTTGGACCACGGAAACTTTTAATACCGACGCGCGCCCC
Source organism: Paralinhomoeus sp. GSCO2_6 (assembly GCA_030248085.1). Lineage (NCBI taxonomy): Eukaryota > Metazoa > Nematoda > Chromadorea > Monhysterida > Linhomoeidae > Paralinhomoeus > Paralinhomoeus sp. GSCO2_6. The sequence goes on along the minus strand of JASAMY010001767.1, from coordinate 79,120 downwards.
CGGGAGAACGGGCGCGCTTGGACCACGGAAACTTTTAATACCGACATGACCGACAACGGCGGCACTAGAGAAGAGGTGCACTTGCACCACGGAAACTTTTAATACCGACATGACCGACAACGGCGGCCCCAGAGGAAAGGGTCGGCTTAGACCACGGAAACTTTTAATACCGACATGACCGACAACGGCGCCCCACCCCCCCCCCCCCCCCCCCAGAGGAGAGGTGCGCTTGGACCACGGAAACTTTTAATACCGACACGACCGACAACGGCGGCACTAGAGAAGAGGTGCGCTTGGACCACGGAAACTTTTAATACCGACATGACCGACAACGGCGCCCCCCCCCCCAGAGGAGAGGTGCGCTTGGACCACGGAAACTGTTAATACCGACACGACCGACAAGCGCGGCCCCAGGAGAAAGGGTGCGCTTGGACCACGGAAACTTTTAATACCGACATGACCGACAACGGCGGCCCCCCCCCCCAGAGGAGAGGTGCGCTTGGACCACGGAAACTGTTAATACCGACACGACGCGACAAGCGCGCGGCCAGAGGAAAGGGTCGCCCAGCTCCACTGCCCCGTGGTTTCCGTAGTCCAACGCATGGTTTCCGTAAACCATCCTTTACAAGGATGGGGCCGCAAATTGGGTGTGGGCCCTCGTACCCACGTTTTGGGATGACGACTAAAAACTGCCAATCAACACCCCAAGAAGCCTCCCCCTCCCCCAAGAAGATCGTTTGAAGATTCGCAGCAGCCTCTTTTCGTTCAAGAGGAGCAAGACATATAGGAGCAAGAGATCCAGCAGCTGGAAGAAGACGAGTTTCGCCTTTTGTTGGGGTTCAAACTCGCCTAAATTCTTTCACTTCTATCGTGCTGAAGCTCCTCTAATGGGGCTCCCATTCATACAATAACAGCTGCGTTTCTATAACAACGCCTCCGCCCCCTTGGCTTGTTTGGATTGGCTTGGTGGGTGGGATTAGAAACTGGCCCCCGAAGATTATATTGATCGTGTAAAAAATGGTTGCACAAAAAAAAACGTGTGCAGGCAGGTTTCGCGAGCAAGTGATTAGGAATGTGTGCATACCAGATTTGTGCACCAAAACACATGCACTGCTTTGCTGCTAACTTTCAAATAATGCAATGCCGCAATCTCATGCAACACCCGCTAGCATGGACTATGGTATTTGTTCTGCTGACAGCGTGTCTATTCAGCCAGGAGATACGGTTTTGGCAAAAAACCGATTTGTCAATTCTGTCTAGAAAATTGTGTCTAAAAGTTGAAGGGTAATCGATTCTGCCGGTAGCTGCAAAGCAATTGAATATACCGTAAACCCTATAATTAGCCCCCCCTATAATTAGCCCCCCCCCCCTATAATAATACACTCTCCCAAGACCACTTTGGGTTAATAGCCCCCCCCCCTATAATTACGCCCCCTCCCTAAATGAACCATCGTCTAAAAGGCACATGTTTCCATGTCTGGGTGTATGTATGGTCGCGTATGTGTATGTATGTACACGTAGGTATGTGCATGTGAGACTGTGTGAGAGTGTGTTAGAGTGTACCAACGTGTGTGCACAGCGCCTTTTTCCCTTAAAAATCGCCTCCACGCGCCTTTTTGCCCACACATCTACCCACTCATCGACACTTCCAGTTTATACCCCCCCCCCCTATAATTACCCCCCCCCCCTATAATTATACACCCTCCTAGAGCTCGAAAGAAAAAATTAGCCCCCGGGGGGCTAATTATAGGGTTTACGGTATATCTGGTGGAATATTTGACCCAGACTACAGGTGTAGTGTATTGTGTTCTGACCCCCACCCCGGCAATTTTTTTTTCATTTGCAGTGCAGTTTGAGCGAAGAAAGCTCACGCTGCTGACGCCGATGGTGGGCTCGCTCTCGGGGCTGTGGGGCCATGATGCGCTCGACGCCCTCGAGAATCTCGTGGACATCTCGCGCCTGGCTGTCGGCTGTCGCCTGTCGAGCGGTCGACGGTGCAGAGGGCGCGGCGAGCCGTTCTTCGCGGCCTGGTGCGACAGCTCCTACTCCAGGCAGCGCCACCGCAGGCGCATTGAGCAACCGACCGACCGCTCCCCCCCCCCCCCTGCCCAGCCGGTCATCAGCTGGTTGGCCGGCTCGCTCAGGCGTCAGCTGGACCAGCTGCGAGGCGACCCCACAGCTAATGGCCGCCCGAATCGGCGGCGGGCCACGCCACCACGCAGCCAGTAGCCAACAGCCGCGCGATCAGCGGCGAGCGGCGAGCACAAACAAAGCAGGGACGGCGCGCCTCGACAAGGATTCATAAATCGAGATCAGCCTGAGGAAGGCAACCGCCTCCAGCTGGACGTCTTTGGACGCCAACTGGGACTCCAGCGCGAGACGCGAGGGGCGCGAGCAGTGGGGCGGGGTGGCGGCGTCTTGGCCGATGAGGACTATGTACAATAGTCCCTCTTAGTAAAAAAATCTCGTCTCTGTATTTACTCGCGTTTTCTATATGCATGCACCGTGTATTCCTTCAGCCTTTCCCCGCGGCCCGACTGCACTGGCAGCCTTCTCGCCACGGTGGAACCGCAAGCCTCTGAGGCAACACTCGACGGTTCCTACCCGACGGTTCCAAAGTCAATGAGGAAATCCAGGTGGACCCAGACAGATCGGGCAAAGACTGCAACCGGATGGCGTCCCTCCAACTGGACGATTAGTCCCCTCCCCACAACGTCTCTCTAACCACCACTAGCCAAACAATCTGTTACAGTACTCCGTGTTGTTCATTTACTGCGTCGCCTCGCTCGCAATTGACCTCGTTCATCTTTTCCCTTGGTCCGCTGGCTCGCAAACCGTTCGAGATTTACCCAGAAATTTTTCGAGGACCCAGAAGTATTATTTTCTGCTGGTGGGTAACGGACGGACGGGCGGACAGACGATTACAAAATTTATTGTTCGTATATAAACTTGCCGCGCTGACGCGCGGCGAAAAAATTTTAGGCTCAAAAATTTCAGGTGTCATAGTGTAGGTGTGCTGGCGCAAATGCAGAGGCCAAAACTCATTTTTTCGAGACAAATATGGTGAACAAAATTGACCTTTTCTGGTTTATACTTATACTTCGTTAGCAGCGAACAGTGGACAAAACCCAGCTAGCACGTTAGAATCTAGCACTGCTATTTCGTTCTCACTCGCTACCATAATCGGTCAAACTACTGCAGTAATTATCTAATAGAAAAGTGTTCACCCGTTTTTTCTTTGCTAAAAATTCTCAGTGGTGTCTAAGCCTTGTTAAAATGAGATTTCTTGCGAAAAGATAAAACTGAAGCGAGCTATAATTACATTGGAGCTGCTAAAATGCATGGAAAGGCGGCAGCGTCGATGGTAGTACGTTCGTCCTTTGCGGCAGAACCGCGCTATCGACGGAATTTTCTCCCACCAACTCCTGCCGATTTGCGCACTTGAATCACTCATCAAAATCGCCAACTCATCAAAACTACTACCGGATCAGCCACGACAAATTTGACGAGCTGCTAGACAAGATCCGCTCTCGAATTGAACGCAAGCCGACGCACAGGTCGCCGATCACTGCCAAAGAGCGGCTGTCGATTACTATTACGATTACTATTACGATTAGCGGTTACATATTTTTTTTATAGTTTTGGAGAAATGCATTGTTGTGAGTGACTGAAGAGGCTGAAGAGGATTTTTTTTTGCTTCTGCTGCATGCAGAGACAATTGGCCATTGTTGAGCATTTCCCTGCTACTCCGAAAGACGACGCGGTCGAGCAAGCTGACGACAGTGTACCACCGACACTGCAGAGACAGGACACTGCGAAGAACCGGCAGCGGACCAGGCCCCCAAGAGCCCAGCAAGACCGGTCAGGAACGCGACCACCGATAAAAAAACAATGATAACAAAAAAATAGGAATGATGATAATGTTTGATTAGTTATTCGTTTTGCTTGCTTGTGCATTTGCACGCAATTATTTACCGATCCGGAGAAGACGAAGCATGAGTCAGAATGACGCGAGTTTCATGCATTCAGTTACTGGCAGGCGCCGCTAGTCGGCTCAATGAAAGAACATTTAAACACTTGGAGGGGCGTTACGTAAAACCTAGTTAGCGCGCTTGCACATCGCATTCCATTTGCAGAGTCGGTCTCTCGAGCATTATGCTAGCTGCGAGCGTGCTTTCTAGCCAAGCCCTTCTTGCGTTCAAGCTAGCGAGCGAGCGAGCCTGCGTGCATGCGAGCCGCGAACATGCGCGCGTGATTCCATGTGTGCGTGCGTTATCCGCCTACGCCGTGAGTCCTCGCTTTCAGTTTGCAGAGCCCCTTTCTCGAATTGTAGCTGGTGTTGCGCTTGTTGCCTTGAAAGCTTGTGGAAATGACGAAGTTCCTTGTCTCGGGACACTACAAGAACTGGTCCCTTTCGTTGGGAGATCCAAGAGCCTCCGTACTTCTTTGAAAATGGAAATAACAAGCCTTCATTAACTTCATTTGATGTTATGTTCTACCCAGGCGCGATTCGCAGCGACAAGTTGCCATGGGCATCCTGCCGTGTCCTTCTCGGTCGGACAGTGCTGCCCGTCGTGGCAAGGAAGCACGTTGGGCTGAAGAAGGTCGCCAACGATGGCAAGTCTTCGGTCTTTGAGACCGAGGACAGCATTCTGGCAGTTCTTAAGGCGGGTTTATACTTATGTTATGTCATGTTATTTGTTAGAAAATTACATGCTCGGTGGACATGTTCGCTGATTGGCGTTTATACTTATTTTGAGAGAGCACCAAGATAACAATTTTCGGAGAACAAAAAAGTGTTCGGGGAGCATGTAATTTGTAAGTTGAAAAAGTTGAACTAGCAATTTGCTCGCGCGCGCATTTTTCTTTCGCAATTCGCGATTTTCTCGAAAGTAGCCACAATGTCGGATCAGAAGCAGACGGACGAATGGAAGGAGGAGCTGATCGAAGCGGTGCGGCAGCATCCCGCGCTATGGGACAAGGGCCATGCGCTCTACAAAGTTCGCGAAGCCAAAATCAACGCGTGGTCTGAGATTGCTGAGGTTCTCTGCGCCGAAATGGAAATGTCTGGCGCCAGAGCCGGTACAGCTCGTAAATTGTTTGCTTTTCTCCTCTATTTGCTTCTGCATCGAGCGCATTTTAGCCGACTACTGCAGAGGCCACTGGAAGTCGCTGAGCGACGCGTTCAGAATCGCCAAGAATCGGCAGAGGAAGCGAAGTGGAGCCGCTGCCTCAAAGCAGCCAGTTTGGAAGTTTTTCGAGTCGATGAAATTCCTCGAGGGGAACTCCGCCGCGCGAACGTGCGTATTCTGAAATTATTTGTGCGCGTTGGTGTGACTTAAAAATGATTATCCATTTTTTTACCTGCCGTCGGCGCCTGGGGTGTAACCCTCCTCGTGGCGGACCCAATCCTCAGGGAGATTGGGAAATAATACTGGTGGGGGGGGGGTGAAAGCCTCCCCACTGGGGATATCTGGGGACGGGCGATGGGGGGGGGGGGTGATTCCCTGTGACCCTGTCGGCGAAACGCGGAGTCCTTCCATTGTCTAGCCCAAATTTTGCACTCACAGTCACGCATTTCCACTTTCAGCGGAGTTTTCGATAGCATGGGCCTGCAGTCCGAAGCCCCTTCGGTGGTGAGCTCGGAAGACAGCGTCGACGACGGCCTCGAATTCGGAGAGCAATGCCCTGGAGGCGACTGCGAGGCAGCATTCGTGTCTAAAGGGCTTTGCCACTTTGACATACGTGCCCAGGGGGGGGGGGGGTGTGCACACCCCTGTCGGACCCTATACCCCGAAAGACCTTCGGGTTGACCACCCCCTCCCCCCCGCACCCCTTTCATTTTTTAATCTTCAACTCAATTTTCCTGGTCAAAATGGCAAAATAATTGTCTGCGGCGCTGTATTAATGCCACATTTTGAGGTTTTGTATGCAAAAAAAGCGTGTAGGGCATACCTGTAATGGGGGGGGGGTGGTGGGGGCTTTGGGGGCCCCCACTAGTTTTTCAACCACCCCCCAACTCCCCCCCGACCCCCCCCCCAGAATTTTCCCAAAGGATTTTCGTCATGTGTAAAACGATAAAGGTGAGTAACTGTTGGTGTTTTTCAGTGTTTTTCAGTGTTATATGACCATAAAACAGCTAAATCACACTGTTTACACCCTTTTCATACCCATTTTAGAGCAACCAGTAGCATTATAACTCAAACATTGGCCAGCTACCCCCCCCCCCACTTTTTGCTCCGGAGACCCCCTCCCCAAAATCGGCCAGCTACCCCCCCCCCCCCACTCTGCCAGACCCAGTTACAGGTATGCATTCCATCATCCATCCTCGTCCAATGCAAATCAATTGTGAGAACATGTTTGGCGTTTCGGCACGAATGCTATTAGATCGACTCCACGGACTATCAGCCACAGGCGAAGGCCAGAGGTGGCATTCTTTTCACTGAGCAGATCTTCTTCCATTCGCTACACACTGCTGCTGTGCATTCCTGTAGCTCTGGAAAGGCCGCAAAGCGCGCCGACACCGACGACGAGTCGTCCTTGCCCGCCAAGAGGCCGCCAGACGATTTCGGCAGCGCAGGAGGGCCTGCTCGACCAACTCAAGAAGCTCAACGAGGACGGCGAGCGCGACTCCTTTACCAACTTCGGTACGACGCTCTGTTCTGCGAGGTTCACACCCGTAGCTGTCGGTTGAGTCCTGAGGCCAGGGGGTCTATGGGGTCGACAGGCATTCTGGATAAAAATTCGGGGGAACTTTTGGAAGGGAGGGGGGGGGGTGTTAAAACGGAGAAACACTGCGCGTTGGCGATGGTCCGGGAAAGGGTTGCTCCCGCGAAAAAAAAAAGTAACAGGACGAATATGACCAGTGCGCCAACCCCCCCCCCCCCCCTACTGGTGCGGTTGCACTTCTATAGGCTTGCGAAAAATCCTCCGCCCCGCCCAACAGCACCCATGTTGTTCCCACAATTTTCGTTTTGAGGCTTGTGCATGGCCGACCGTCTGCGGGACCTGAAGAGTGAGCTGCGCCGGCGAACGCTGATGCGCGACATCAACTGCATGCTCGACACCGCGCACGGGGGGTGGGGGTTGGGTTTGTGGTTTTTCTTGTTTTGTTTGTGGGTTTTTTGTGTCTGTGGGGGCTCGTGGCTTGTGTGCGGTGTTGTGTGGGGGGGGGGGGGGGGTGGTTGGTGGTGTGTGTGCTGTGGTCTGGGGCGGGGCGGCGCGGGCCGGGGGCCCCGGGGGGTTCTTGCGCGGTCGTGTGACAGAGAGGGGCCCCCGCGCATAGAGGGCCCAAAAAAAAAAAAGCGACGTCGAAGAGTTGGCAGAATAGACGCCTGTCACGTCACCTATTCGCACATGGCAATTTTGCCCACACCGAACACGCGCGATCGCTGCCAGGGAAGGGCGCCATCGTTGGCGAAGAAGCTCTTGAAAATTTCGCGGACCTGAGCCGCTGGCAGATTGTAGTTGTGGGCTCCGAGGTCCCTGACGCCGACTAGCTGCTCCTGTAGTGATAGATGCACCTTCGTCGACGAACTAGGGCGGGGGGGTGGGTGGCCTGGGGCCCTTTTTGACATTCCCAGCAGCCCTCTACCTCACCTACTGCCTTTCCACAGCGTTTGGGTCGAGGACCACCCTCACCAGTTTCCACCACCCATCGATGGGTCATCCCCATTCCCCACCCCCACTCAGCCTGACACACGATCCGCACGCACACACGCACGCACGTGGGGAGGTTCGACGTCATTGGTCGCGCTCGCGGAAGCGTTGTAGGAGGCGCTGTCGGTCTTCCGCAGCCAGTTATGGAGGGCGACGCACGCCTTGATGATCTTGTCGACGGTGTCGGGGTGCGCCTCTATGGGCTTGCGGAAAATGCGCCACTTGGAGGCGAGAATACCGAAGGCGTTCTCGACGACGCGCCGGGCCCGCGACAGCCTGTAGTTGTAGATCCTCTTCTCCTCACTGTCGCCGATCGCCTTGCCCGGGTAGGGGCGCAACAAGTTCTCTTTGAGAGGGAACGCCTCGTCGCCGACGAACACGTATGGCGCGACCGTGTTAGAGTTGGGCAACTGAGACGGCTCCGGCAGAGGCAGCGACCTGCAAACAACTTCGTTGGACGACCTGTGTGGCCCTCAACTCAACCCCCACCCTGCCCCCCCCCCCATCACTGAAGGATGTTGAGAAGGGGGGGGGGGTGAATTCCGTGGTCCCCTAGAGCATACCTGTAACCGGGAATTGGACCTGGAGGGGAGGGTTCGGGAACTTCCTGGGGGTGGTGGTGGGTGTGGTGAAAATCTGGAGGGGGGAAACCCCCACCCCCCCCCCCCCCCAGTTACAGGTATGCCATAGAGGGAGGGGGGGGGGGGGCAGTGCACAGGTGACACAACATGCTACACCGAAAAGGAACTGAGAAAACGCAAACTTCTCGTCCAGCTTCTGTCCAAACGTGGAGCTGGCGAACGCGGCCGAATCGCCAGCGCTGCCGTAGTTCCCCACGGTGAACAAGCTGAAGCAGTAGTTCGCGTCGGCGACCGCCATGAGCAGCGTGCTAAACGTCCCCTTATAGTTGAAGAAGCGAGAGCCGCTGTTCGGCGGCGCCTGCAAAGGGGATCTCAATCAAACAGCAATCAACAAACGCAGTGAACTGCCTAAACCTTGATAATAACGTGTTTTCCGTCGATTGCCCCAAGGCAGTGCGGAAAGTCCCATCTGTCTTCAAAGTCCTGGGCCAGTGCCGTCCAGTCAGCAGCCGTGCGAGGGGGCTCGACAAAAGTCGACAGCACCGAGAAGATCACTTCGCACGTCTCCTTGACGATGTTGCTCACGCTGGACTTCGACACGACGTGGTTGTGCGCCACGGAGGACTGCAAGTCGCCGGAAGCCAGAAATCTAAAACGCAATCTGTTCAGTCACTCACAACATAATAAATTTCTCCAAAAATGAAAATATAACCGCAGCGTAATCGACAGTCGCTCCTCCGCACTGATCGGTGACTTGTGTGTCGGCTTGCGTTCTATTTGAGAGCGGATCTTGCCCAGCAGCTCGTCAAACTTGTCGCGGCTCATCCGGTAGTAGTTTTGATGAACCTCAGCGTCCAGTACGCGCATCGGCACGAGTTGGCGAGAGAAAATGCCATCGACGGCGCGATTCTGCCGCAAAGGACGAACGTACCAACGACGCTGCCGCCTTTCAACGCTTTTTAGAAGCTCCAATGAAATTATCGCTCGCTTCAATTTCTGTTTTTTGGTCAAAAATCTCATTTCAGCTAGACGTCGACACTGACGAAAAATATTTAGCAAAAAAAAACGGGCGGACACTTTCCTATTAGATCATCATTACTGTAGTAGTTTGATAGATTATGGTAGCGAGCGCGAGCGAAATAGCAGTGCTAGATTCTAACGTGCTAGCTGGCTTTTGTCCACTGTTCGCTGCTAACGAAGTATAAACCGGCCTTTAAATGTGATATGCAAACGAAGAGAGAGTAAAGAGGAGTGTATGCCCCCACTCAGCCCAAGGGCAGGGGCAGGGTTCAGCATTCTTTATGCTGTTTTTTGCAGCACCGCCGCGGGGGCGCGGGGGGGGGGGGGGGCGTGGTGGGCGTGCCGGTCCGGCTGGCCCCCCCCGCCCCCGCCCCCGGCTCGTGCTCGCCGTCGCCGACGTCTGCCTCCCACCCCCCACCCACCACCACTAGGGCCGGCACCGCCGCCCCCGCCCGCCCCCCCCGCACCTATGGTTTTTTTTTAGGTTTCTTTCGTCTCGTTTTTTTTTTCTTTGCTTGCTAGTCTTTTTCTTCCTCTGTTTATTCACTTGCCCCCGCCCCCGCCGCATGTGTTTTGGCCGAGGGCGAGCAGCCGAGCCCGACCAGCTCGACTGCTCGCCGCCACCGCATGTCTGCACGATCGTGTAGGTACAATGACCTGACGCCAGAGAGCTGATGACGGCTCTGGTCTTTGAAGGTCTCTGGTCAAGCAGGTTTTGCCCAATGGGCTAGATTGCATCAGTTTCCACCATCTATATGTATTGCTGCCCTCTGCGCGTGATAGATCAGTTGACCTCGGCATCTCGTTCAAAATCTCACTTGGGTCAAACAGGCGGACAGGAATAGGGGTGTGCGGCGTGCGCTAGGACATGGCCGATCGGCTGAGGCCATGTCGAGTGCTGCAGCAGCTCGAATGGGGTAATGACGCCGCCTACGGCGTGGCCGCTCTGGCGCTGGTGGGCGGCGGCCGTAGACGCGGCGTCGACCAAGTCGTCGGCATGGTGGGGCTGGTCGTCATCGGACTCGGCCGCGGACGCGGGGCCGTATGCGGTGACGCGGCCGTCAATGGGGCGCAGACGCGACGCGTGACAAGCTGTCGACCGCCCGACCATTCGTCCGTTCGCCCAACCGCCCCCAGTCCACACGACTGCTGAACCAGCCAGTGTGGCCTTGTTCAATGCTACCATATGCTGAGCGCATGGTTCTTCACACGTGTCCCATTTCAGCCAAATATCACGGTGTGGACAAGAGCTACTTCTGCGACTAGGTCTTCACCTACCTATGGGGGCGTCATTCCCCCATCGAGCTGCTGCAGCAGTCGACGTGGCCTCAGCCATGTCAGCCATGTCCTAGCGCGCGCCGCACACCCCTATCCCATGTCCGCCTGTTTGACCCAAGTGAGTTGGAGCGTTTCAGCTGTTGTGTACCTGAATACGCATGGGCACCTAAACTGGTGACAAGTACTCAACACAGGAGGCGGCGGTCGCTATCTCCACAGTAGTAGGGTATAACTACCGGGGGCATTTGCAAAACCGAGTTTGTTGCACAGAGACCCGGTCCTAGGGGGTTCTGCTGCGTGCTGCGTATGCGCCCCGTTTTGTACATGCCTCCGGCAGTTACCCTAATTAGCTTCTGTTATAGTGTCGCGTCGCTCGTCGTCGTCCGCGCGTTATGTGTGCGTCTGCGTCGCGCCGCCGGCCGCGACCGCGTCGTCGCGTGCCGATGCTCCTCGCGCCTAATTATACACTTACAGGATCGGTCGTCGTCCGCCAGCGCCGTTGTCAATGGCGCGCATACGGTCGTCGTCGTCAGCGTGTCAGTGATTAGCCTCGATTCGGCATAGCTTAGTTGGCCATTGGCCATAGCTTCGTTGGCCATTCCCTTGGGTAGCGATTTCCAGAATAATGCTGCAGGACATGGGCGTTCTAGCGTTGCGTCTCGTCCTCACGACTCTCGCCGTCTGCGACGTTGTCGCGTGTCGGCTGACGTGTAAGGCCCTGGCCGTCAAGCTGTTTGGCGCCTGGCCAGAGACTCTGCTGCTAGAGGTGACGGAGGAAGTCGCCCGTGTCGATCGATCGCCGCCCGTCGTGCGTTTCTCCTTCCTGTCTCCCACCGGGTCCCGCTTGCGTTCATGCCGGCTGGGACTGGAACCGCTACAATCCGCTCTACAGCACTTGCCCTTCAAGCTGCTCGACTTGCGAGTGGAGCAGCAATGCGGGGTCGATTAGCGAATGTGGCTAAAGCAAGAGCCGCTATTTTGCCATAGCGCGCGACGCGCGCGTCAAGGCGCTACGCTACGAGCGCTTTCCGTCCCTTGTTTACGCGGCGTATGTGACTCTGATGGCTCTGTCGTGAGAACCGTATGCACGTGTCGAAGCTGAGCTGCGCTTGTTTGGAAGACCCGGACCAACTTCTGGCAAAGGTCGGCGTCACGACTCCACAGCTGGAACGCCTGGCGGCGAAAGAAATCGATCGCCAAGCGACACTGTTCGATGCGAGTCGTACAATCAGAATCGCATTCTGACTCGTTCCAGCGCTGCTCGGCTTCGTGGACGCACTTCCCCAACTTCAGCTGTTGGCCTCGAAGTACGCCAGCATCGGTCTGCTGTCGGTGTCGAATTCCGGCATCCGCCTCTACGACGTGGGGAGCCTGACGCGCATGAGGAACTCGGCCATGGACAGAACCGAGTGGCCGTCGAACCGCCAGACGCTCGCCGTGTATGGATGCGATCCGTCTGATGGTTTCTACAGATATTCCATAGGATACGCCCTTACCGGATCAAACTGTCCATCGTTATTATGGCGAGACTGACAAGTGTTTCCAGCGATTCTTTGATAACTGGGCGCGATGTGATCACCCCCAGCCCCCACCTCTCGTTTGTATTCTCTCTTTCTCTCTCTTTTCGCGTGCTTTGCATTCAAATTGATAGTGCATTTGCATCTCTTTACATTCTGCAAAAATTCTACAGTACTACAGCAACTGTACTACGGTGCGATGTCAGGGTGGGGGATGGCGTTTTTATTAGCCGCTATACGTCTTTCGCCGCTACCACCTTCTAGAATGATCCTTCCTTTGTCGCTATTGTACGTGCCCCCCCCCCCCCCAATGGATATATGTAGCGACTGAAAATTATCTTCGATTGGGCGGGCATTTGGCCTTTTGCTTCGCCGAATTATTCTCGTCTTTTCTCATTTCAACCCTTGCCATCAGTCGGAAAAATCTTGTCCGCAACTGTCAAAGCGACCGCCAAAATGAAGCGCGGACAAGACAACGACCCTCAGCAGCAACAGCGCCAACTGGTACTCACTTGGTACATAGGTACAATGGGTCCGTATATAATGAAAAATATATATGTATATATGTGTATATATGTATATACATATGTGAATATACTGAAAACCCAATAATTCCCCCCCCTATAATTAGCCCCCCCCCTCCAATTATACCCCCTCCTAGCGCTCGATTGAAAAAATTAGCCCCCGGGGGGCTAATTATAGGGTTTACGGTATGTATATATGTGTATATATGTGTATTAAGGAAAAATTTGCAGGCAGCTGCAAAAAAGGAGAATATGTGACTTTCCCAGACTGAACTACAGAAACAACAATGGTAGAACATTGCAGTCAAGTCCACTTTGAAAAATGATTGTATAAGAGCATTGCAGTTGATGTGGAGTCCACTTTGAAAAACGATTGTATAAGAGCATTCAACGATAGGAACCATCGATTTGCCTGTCACATATTCGGCGTTTTTACCGCTCGCTGCATAATGACAGACTGCACAAAGTACAGTGGTGTAGGACTTACGCATAACAGAGATATCCATAGTGCATATCCACAGAAATGCACACACTCACATTCTCGCGCGTGCATGGACGCATGCACGTACCTGTATGCACAAATGCGTGCACGCACGCACGCGCGCCCACAGACACGGAAATGACGATTGAACGAATCGATAATTTTGAATCTACCACACTTATGATATCTCCTAATTCTTCTGTTCTGCAAACACGTGTGCAGTCGGGATCGCTGTCAGTGGCGTAGCCAGGACTTGATTTCGGGGGGGGGGGGGAAGTCCAATTTCGGCCAAATTCTCAATTTTGCAACAGGGGGGACCCTGTCGAATTTTTTGGACATTGTGCCATTTCGGCTGGGGAAGCTTTAGACACTCTCTCATCCAATCTGTTTACACGCTTTGCGCTCGTTTGTCTGACTACATTCACACCAAAACGTTAGCAATGTTGTCAAAACGGTCGAGTTCCGTGCTCAAAATAGCGCCGCAGGCAAATTTTTTAGAGTAGGGTAACGAACTTTCACGGTTTTTAATGCAAAACAATGCGCCGCAGGCGAAAATTTGGCTCCTTAGTGTCGTTTTCATCATTATTTGCATTGAAATTGAGAAAAATGCCCAGATTGGCACTTTTGCAACAGAGGGTACCAAGTTAAAAAATTTTAGCTTCAGAGAATTGCGGGGGGGGGGGGAAGCTTCCCCCCCTTCCCCCCCCTTGGCTACGCCACTGATCGCTGTATGGACAGTACCACACTGCTAGAAGTTTGTTGTGCTAACGCCATCTGTAATCTAGAGCAGTGATGGCACAAGAAAGTACATTGAAAGGGCATCACTTGATCTAGTGGCTCCATCAAGAATCGATCCCAGAACCATGTGCGCAAGAGGCCGATTCTCTACCATTAGGCCATATGCTGCCCCAGAGAGTGTATGTACTATGTACACAACAGGCTGTTAAGGTATAATTTTTGGAGCTGTTCTGCAAACCCAATTTACCATACCATACCAAAAAGTATCATTACTTGGTGCGTGCGTGCCGTTTTCTGAAATAAAATAGCTCGTGATAAAAACGCCGAATATGTGACAGGCAAATCGATGGTTCCTATCGTTGAATGCTCTTATACAATCGTTTTCAAAGTGGACTCCACATCAACTGCAATGCTCTTATACAATCATTTTTCAAAGTGGACTTGACTGCAATGTTCTACCATTGTTGTTTCTGTAGTTCAGTCTGGGTAAGTCACATATTCTCCTTTTTTGCAGCTGCCTGCAAATTTTTCCTTAATACAGTGTTTTTTCCTAATTCCTGATACAGTGGTTCCAATACGTGCGTGCGTGCATGCATGCGTGCTTGCGCACGCCCGCGCAGAGAGTGGCGTGTGACGCGCTCATTACCCCAAGCCTGACCACGAGGACGCCACCACCATCAGCATGCCCGTTGAGGACGCGTCCTACGTGGCCCTCTGCGCGGCCAAGATGGTGGTCAACTATGGCGTGCGTGCGTGCGCGCAGCGAGTGGCGTGTGACGCGCTCATTACCCCAAGCCTGACCACGAGGACGCCACCACCATCAGCATGCCCGTTGAGGACGCGTCCTACGTGGCCCTCTGCGCGGCCAAGATGGTGGTCAACTATGGCGTGCGTGCGTGCGTGCGTGCGTGCATGTGAGAGTACGGGCGTGCGTGCGTCCGTTGGTGTGTGTGTGCAAGAGTGCGGACGTGCGTGCGTGCGTGCGTTGGTGCGTGCGTGCGACAGTGCGTGCTTGCGAGTGTGCGGGCGTGCGTGCGTGCAAGAGTGCGGACGTGCGTCAGTGCGCGCGTGCGTGCGTGCGTGCGTGCGTGCGAGAGTGCCTGCATGCGAGAGTGCGGGCGTGCGTGCGTGCGTCAGTGTGTGCGTGCGTGCGTGCGAGAGTGCGGACGTGCGCGCTTGCGTGCGTGCGTGTGTGCGTGCGTGTGTGCATTGGTGTTGCGTGCGTGCGTGCGTGCGTGCGTGCAAGAGTGCCTGTATGCGAGAGTGCGGGCGTGCGTGTGTGCGTGCGTACGTGCATGCATGCATGCGCGCCTTGTGGGGTTGCACATGAGAGTGCACATCCCAAAAGCACTTGATGTTCACTGCTTTTGATAAAGTCAGCCAAAAAATATTTTAACATCTGAAAAGAAAAACGAAAAAAAAACTAAAAAAATGTAGGATGAGTCGTGGGAACAACATGGGTGGAGCAGGAAAGGACACTGGGGTAACGCAGTATTGATTGGTTTTCAGGATATGGCGGAGACGCCAGCGGGAGTCGAACCCGCGACCTCTCGATTTGTTGTCCAAGATGCAACATTACTAAGTGTTCCGGATCTCAAGATTGTGGGCATTTAGAAAGAATCCATTTGGGGGATTAATTTCTGATTGTATGCAGCATATGCTTGCAAAGTTTCACACCGATTAGTTTAACAAAAAAAATATTAAAAATAAAATAAAAATAAAATAATTTTTGGAAGGTTCGGGAGGTCATATCTCATTATCCAGTGATGAAACTTTTAAAGCATTGACTACCGATGACTCGCCTTGACGTATTGTTCGCGAAAATCAAAAAAAAATTGGGGGTTTACATGGCTTTTTTGGGAGTTTTACTCTTGTCGGAACTATCGAAAAAATTCGGCTATGGCGACATGGACGTCGGAGCCGCCTGCTTTGCTGAAAGTGAAATGCTACATGTCTGGGCGGTCAACTTTCACCATTATAGCGAATCTCTCCGATGAGCGGTTGAAGCGCCTATAGGTGACAAAGTTTTGGCCAAAAAAACGGCTATGTCCAAAAAATCGGGCAAAATCGGCCATAACTCAAGATTGGAATCGACTAGGAGCAAATGCATTGGAGATCGAAATTGCCATCATAGACTGTGTATCCATGCCAAGTTTCAGCCCAATCGCTAGCGGCGTTCGAGAGCGGCAGTCCAAAAAAGTGGCAGAGAACAAGAAAAAAAAAACCGCGTTTCCACAACATTTTCGGAGGTATTGACCCCTTACACTGAAACAAGGAAACGCGTTATGGCGCGTTCGACGCCCCAGAAGAAGGCGGTTTATTTGAGCCATAACGCGCTGAAATCCGTTCAGGCAATCAAAAGTTATAGGCGATCGAATATTCAAAAACCCGCATTGAGAAGTCGTCACATATTAGGGTTGTACGCTGACGCGTACACCCTGATAGTAACCCATCTCGACCACAATCGCTTTAATTCGCTTGCTTCTATCACCGATCCACAAATCAATTGCGGCGGGAAAGCGACTCACTTCCACTCGGGAGCAGCATCGGACGCGAGGCGAAGACGGCGGATCCGTCGTCCTTGTCGAACTTGTCCGATTCTATGAAGCGACCGTACACTTTCTGGGTGCCCTCGACGAACACCATCGAGTCTTGAAGGAAGCGCGCGATGTTGTGAAAAGTGACGTTGCGAGCGTCGTCGGAATAGCTCGATTGGTGATTCCAAGCGTGAGGGCGCTTGTGGTCGCTCGCCTATTAAGGCGCCTCATTATCGCGGTCGCGGCCGGCAGCGCGACGCAGACGCACACATAACGCGCGGACGACGACGAGCGGCGCGACACAATAACAGAAGCTACCGTAAATCCTCCAATAGTGCCCCCGGGGCACTATTTTTTCAACCTCTCCTTCCCCGGGGGCACTATTGGAGGGGGGGGGGGCACTATTGGAGGGGGGGCTTCTATTATTTCAACCTAAAAATTTTGAATGGTAATGCTAGTTTCGCTGTCAAAATTGCCGATTTTTCGATGATTTTGATCACTTTTGCCACATTTAATGGTTGATTTACCGCTAATAGTTGCTGAAACGTACTATTATTGGTTAGTAGTAGTGTGTATACACGATATAAATGTACCTACCACTATATTTTTGCCCATAAAAGGCACATGGCACAACATACCCCTTACCCCCGGGGGCACTATTGGAGGGGGGGCTCTATTATTTCAACCTTGCCGTACCCGGGGGCACTATGGGACGGGGGGGCACTATTGGAGGGGGGGGGGGGCTGTATTGGAAGATTTACGGTAATTAGGGTAACTACCGGAGGCATGCGCAAAACGGGGCGCTCGGCAGAACCCCCTAGGACCGGGTCTCTGCGCAGCGCGCAGCAGAACCCCCAGGGACGGGGTGCAGTCGCAAAAAGTTGGTTTTGCGAGCCCCCCCCCCCCCTCCATACCCTACTGCTCCAACACATAACGTTGTGGCTGGACAGAGGACTATACACATTGCACAAAGTGCGCAGAAGGATGCCCCCACCAAACTTATGCTCTCCTACCCCCCCCCCCCCCCCCCCTTCCCAGGCTCTCTTGTATGGCAGAATCGTAGGCGCCGCCCGCCACTGAACGGCTCTGTGATAATTGTCTTGGTAGAATTGATCGATTGTGAGGTGCAGCAGCATGATGGGCAAGAGGGGGAAGGGTATGAGGTCATTTGCTATGTGCAGAATAGCATCTAGCCATCCAACATCATATATTCCATTATCACTGTGTCTCCTCCAAATTCATCACAGTGCATGATTTTCATTGAAATTTGTTAGACAAGTTGAGTGGAGTGTTGAAAAAGTGAAATCCTTTCCCTCTACGGCTCTTCATGCATTGCAGCACTTTACATATTCAGAATTGCCTTCATCATTCATGACAAATATAGTCAAAATACCGTAAATCCTCCAATACAACCCCCTCCAATAGTGCCCTCGGGTATGGCAAGGTTGAAATTATTGCCCCCCCCCCCCCCTACAATAGTGCCCCCAGGGTAAGGGGTATGTTGTGCCATGTGCCTTTTATGGGCAAAAATATAGTGGTAGGTACATTTACATCGTGTATACACACTACTCCAAACCAATAATAGTACGTTTCAGCAACTATTAACGGTAAATCAACCATTAAATGTGGCAAAAGTGATCAAAATCACCGAAAAATCGGCAATTTTGACAGCATACCGGACCCCTTCTCCCAGGGCACAAAAAACGGGTATGGTCTCGTAATAAAGGGAAATGCCTATGTACCTATGTGCCAATGTATGGAAAATGCCTATGTACATTATATTTTAATGTACTGCACCTGGATATGGCGTCTCAACTGATGGGTAATTTGCAGCCCATTGGGAATTGTAGTACGTTTTGGGCACTTGTGGACTGTTTGATTCAGCCATGGTTGAGTATTCTTGCTCAACCGGTAATTTTTGGTATGGTACCGGTAACGGTAATTTTCGGTATGGTACGGTATATAATTTTCACAAAAAAGCTCCTTAAAATGGTGATTTTTTTGCTGGGTACATGTAGGTAGTATTTATTTTATACACGAAAGCAAGCAAGCAATGTAGTTGTCGTACAAAATCAGCCAATCAAATGCATGTACACTGTACCTACATGAATGCTTGTAGAACTGCTGCGGTTGACTGCGCACAGCTAAGGCTTTGGCTTTTTCTTAGGATTAGGCTGTTTTGTCTGCACCTGTCAGTTAATGTAAGCAAACGAAGAGTTCCTGCCGATTCGCCCAGCAGTAAAACGAGGTTTACTCAGTAAACGTAGAGACGCAGCTCGTGAGACGCGTGCTGCCGCTGCACCACACTCTCTACGAGCTGCGCAAGTGGCACGGCACTGAGTCGGTTCTCTAAGTTGCACAGTGAGTCCATCGCGACTTCATGCCTAGAGTATTATCAGGCATTTGTCTTCTGGCTTTCCTCCAGCCTACACCTTTTCATTTTTTTTCTCAGTCTCCACCTCCAACATTTCTTTTTTCTTTTGGTCCTTCTTTTGATGGAGGTGTGCATCCACCGCATCCAGGGCGGTCAAGACCGGATGCACTGCATCCTGAACTCTAGTGGTCGGGCTGCCTCAAACTCCCGGCCTACTCTCTGGGTATTGCACCCAAAGTGCATGTAGAAGCTGAGAGATCTGCAGGACCAGACCCTCCATCACTTCTACGTCTGTCTGCGGCCTCCACTGATGTTGTTGTCGTTCCTCCTGCCTCCACTGCTGTTGTTGTCGTGGCTCCTGCCTCCACTGCATCTTAAGGTCCCCAGGAAAGGTGACGCAGGACCCCCTTTGTTCAAAAGCCGTCCACTCTCCTTGTGCATTGACCAACCGCTGAGAAGAGATGGTAGGGGGAAGAATTTCACGGAGGGGGAAAGATATAAAGTGCAAAATCTTCCCGTGGGGGAAGAATTTACCATTGTATTTTTCCCGGAAGGAAGAATATTAGGGAGGAAAAATTTTTCGCTGCACCGGCCGCCAGAGAAGAGAGCGTCCGCGCTTGGCCGCTATATATACTCTCTAACAGGCGCTCTAAATGCCCCTTCATATGCATTCGTGGGGTCGTATACAGAGAAACAGTGTATGTGTGTGAGCGCGCGCCGGTCACCCCGCGGGAGAAGAGTCAGCGGGGAAACAGTGGCAGAAGAACGATTGTGTTCACACTGGGGGGGGGGGGTGTAGGCGGCTGGATGTAGTGCACTCACTCGTGCGTACAAGCCAAGTGATGGTCGGCCCTAGGAAGTTATTGACGCTGATACTGATGTACAGAGGCTGCGCTCTCTAGACAGTTGCATACCTGGTACAATGTAGGTTCTGTCGGCGTCGGCAATTGCCACTCAGTGTGGAATATTCAGTAGTTGTTACACAGTGTCAAGGTCGAAGGGCCTTTGCTGGCGGTAACTCGATTCCCATTCTCGTTGTGGAATATATCAATTTGCATTGTATTATGAGTTAATCTTTACGTAAACAACAACAAATCG
The DNA here is from genome assembly GCA_030248085.1 of Paralinhomoeus sp. GSCO2_6. Lineage (NCBI taxonomy): Eukaryota > Metazoa > Nematoda > Chromadorea > Monhysterida > Linhomoeidae > Paralinhomoeus > Paralinhomoeus sp. GSCO2_6. The sequence goes on along the minus strand of JASAMY010001767.1, from coordinate 59,313 downwards.
GTTCGTGTGTGCTGCGTACCATCCTATTGCGTCTCGGTGCTCCTTCGCGGATGAATGCTAGACTGCTTTTATTCTCCTTTGAGATAGATGGAACAGGTTAAGGTTGGCCCGTCTACGTATCGCGCGACTGTAAATCTCTGTGTCGCGCCTCCTAAATCAACCCATTTGCAGCAGTGTGCGCAGTCAAGGGCGGATCTAGAGGGGGGCAAAAGGGGCGATCGCCCCCATAGCTGGGCGGGTAGGCGAGGGGCTAAGGGTGGCAGCATGTCATGTGCGAAGGCCAAGCGCGAGCAGGCAGGCTATGTAGGTCTAGCAGATGTCTATTTGTTTCCTTTAGCTTAAGACTCGCTTTTTTTAAAAACCAACCATTAGGTGGCAAAGTTGCCGAAGTATTTTTTGATAGGTAAGGAACTAGTTAGGTACGGAGTCGATAGCGCCGATCAGTAGGAGTCGCTTGAGGTTGTAATTGTAGGGTGTTGTATTTTTTTTATATTTCCTTTTGGTTTCTTTTTGTACTTTACATTTCAAAATATGTGCTCTTTCAACAATAGCGGCTGCATCATTGGAAGGAATTGATTTGTACGCAAGCAACTAAATTACCATAGACCCTCTAATTACACCCCCGCCACCAATTGCCTCCCCCACAATTAGCCCTCCCGGGTAGTTGTATGTTCAACAACCGCTCGATGCGGTGAGTGCCAACAAAGTTTCCATCCAATCGACCCTTCCAAATCGCATCCGCTAATCTGCCCCCACCCCTGTCTTTCACCAGCATGCTCAGCGGCCTCGTCATCAGGAATTCTACATGCCTTGCGTCTTCCATTTCGAGTCTTTTTCCACATAAAGTGCTGCATTCCACGGCCATTTTCTGCCCTCTTGTGTCCTGAAACACTAGTTTGACACAAACTGTTGTGTCTGGTGCAACCCATGCACTTATTCTTCGATATGATTCTGACATACCTTCGATCTTCGATATGATTCTGACATACCTACAAGTATATTTCTCATGCTCTCTTTGACAGCTGGGTCATCAGTGTTGAAGTCATAATTCCCTGTTCCACGCTTGCACAGGTATTTTTTTTATATGTCCCAACTTGGTTAGCGAATAACTTTAGCTATGATAGGTATTTTCGGCTGAAATGTTGAGAGGTCCTAGCCACTGGTTTACCATTTGTTGTCCTAACATTTCAGTAAAATCCATTACCGTAAGCGATAGTTATGCCACTTTCAAGAGGAGGACGTTTTCGACGGAATTTCGGGCTGCTGAAAGCGCGATTGCGTCGTGCCGTGTCGGTCAGTGCAAAAGATGTTGGGCTTCGCTCCCAATTCTTGTTTGCCAGCGCGCGAATTTGGAATGTTCTGCGAAATAGCGAAATAGTTTCGGCGCGTTTTGTGCATTTCAAGCGCTTTCTGCGTACCGCCAAATTCTGGAACCTGTTAGGCTCAAACAAACTGCCAAACCTGGATGTCGACACTCTGTAGTCCACACAATGTCGGTGATATCACTCGCAATACACCTTGTATGCGTAATGCTTACCTGTGTCCATGTTTGTGTAGCCCCTTAAGCACCGCCCCACCAGCGGCCAGCAGACAAACTTTCAAACGGCCGCTGAAACCTCGGATCTAGGTTCCATGGGAAACCTAGATACCATCGGGTAAAAAAGGGTCTGATCTTGATTAATAAGTGGTGATGAAGTCTAATCTAGATTAAAAAGGACACTTCCTTTGAAAAAAGGAAGTTCCAGGACCCGGGTTAAAATGGGACTAATGTCTAGATGGACCTAGATTTGGAACTTATGCAACAAATAGTGCCGACGGGATGTAGATGCTGAGAATTGCAGTGCGCAAAGCGAAGTGGTGTCACAGTATGTAACCCCTGCGTTAATGCTGCTCAAAGTATTAATAATCGTGTTGCTCAAAGTAGTTTGCACCAAAATAAATCTCAAAAAAATGACGTCATGTTGCTATTGAGCGTTGTATGCGTGCATTTGCATATACACTGCATAAGCGAGGTCGTTGTTTGTTTGAGACATTGTTTTTGAATTTTTGAAGTGGAACTGTGTTTTTATGGCGGTATTTCATGGAATTTTAATGTTTTTTCGAGGGAATGACCACTCCAGAAGATGGTTTGTTGTTTATTTGTTGCTACTGAAAAATATTAATTACAGAAACAGAGATATTTCGATTTTTGTGCAGAAGGCAAGTGTGAAATCTGTCTGGAATTGGACGTTACATTCGTTTTGGACAAATTGGTTGGCAAAGTCGCATCATCAGGACAGATGGGCGACTGTGGTGAAGATGGAGATGGAGCTGGACAAGGAGCAGAGCAGGACAAGGTGATCGTATGGCCATTAAATCAATCATAATTGGAATTTGTCAGCAAATGTTGTGTGCATCTAGATTCCAGAACAACATTAGTGCAAAGAACCATGGTTCAAAACATCTAGATTCCAAAAGTACCATCATGAAAAGTAGGTGTGGATCTAGGTTCCATTAAACGTTATTCATTTAGGAGTCTGGAGCGTTTGATCTCTTAAAAGCTGGTGAGGTTGCCCTGCACAGTGAAACGATCTTAGTGGAGGGCAGTGTATCCAAAGGTATTACTGATGAGGACATGGATTCGATGTTTTCAAGGGTTAGTACACGTCATGTTTTGCAGTGATTGAGGTGATGAACACAGTTTTTTTTCCTCATTTAGACCGTCACCAATAAGAAGACGATGGAACAATTTGATGCTTGTTTTATGGACATCGACAGCATGGCACTTTCGGCAGCTGAGAAGAAACGTGCACACCCTCTCAAAAATTTGACTTCTCAGCAGAAAGAGACAATGACCACAAAGGCTAGACAGGTATCACTGAGCATCTTGATCGTGGTGATCATAATTAGTACAATAATACTTGCTTGTAGTTGTACGAGTCGCAGCTGCCACAGAGAGACCGAGTCATCTTTGGTGGTACCACTAGAGTGCAGTGTATGGCACTTGGAAAATTTTGGAATGGTGCTGTTTCGGGATCTCTGCTGGATGAGGCTGGACACCTGTACTACCAAATGGAATTTGACAGTGTCAGTGGCAGGCGGGTGGAGGACCGGAAGGTGAGCACCTCTTGGCATGTATGTATGTATGGCATGTATAAATAGATCAAGATGCACTGATGGTGCCCTTTAGGACTTGAGAAAATTAATCTAGTTTGTTTCAGTGGTACCCAGCACAGAGGGTGCGGCTCATGAAGGAGCAGGAGAGGGTGCCAGCATCAGTGGCAACTGGCGATCCCACAAAAGTCAAAATTATGAAGGCTGTCCTGTCAAAGACAAGTGCTATGACGGCGTCTTTGGCTGGCCAGACATGTCAAATTTTGACTTCGGAAGGACCTGTCGATGTATACATAGAACACGTCGACGTGTCTGGCCTATCTCTGGTCGCCTATGAGCTTCAGAGTGAAACTTTTCTGAAGAGGCAACTGTGGGATCTATATCAGTTCAAAAACATCTGTGTGGGGGGGTACGTTTATTAAATGTTGGTAAGTGTGTTGGATCAAGATTTACATGCAGCTTTTTTATAGGAAGTCTTTGGACAGCCCGATCATCGGGGGAGGCAGAAAGGGTCCTCTGCAGGTGTCTCCACCTGTGGATTTGGATGGAGTGGATGATGGTTCTGAGAAACCGTCATCATCAAAAGCTCCGCAAATTGACCCTGTAGCTGCCCAGTCTCTTGCTATGGCAACTATGGACAGTGTTTTGGCATCTCACAAGTCCGCTCTCAGCAAGAAAAAGAAAGATGAGATAGCGGTTGGGACCGATGTTGCAGCACTCATGGAGGCAGGGTGAGGAATAATGTGTTACATGCATCTAGATTTGCATCACGACATCATGCATGACATGCACAGCATGCTTTATGTAGATGTTGGTGGTTTGTTTTGCAAGCCCCTACTGTCAGAAATGGTGGTCAAAGTTGCGAACACAGTCTCTGGCTTGCTTTGTGCATACTATGACCGCCAAGTGCTTGATGTATGTGGCGTGATTGGCAAGATCGAAGAAAGCCTCAGTTCGATGACCAATCACCTCGCAGGAGTGAAAGGTTTACATTTTGTGTAGTGCACATGGAACCTAGATTATAGGTGGGCTTGGGGGACGTGGAACCTAGATCATTGGTGGGCTTGTGGGGTGGGGCATTGGGGGCCCTAGCTTTTGATGCAATTTGCATGCATGACGTACATGTCTGGTTTAGCTGCCGCTACCTCTGTGGCACAGTCAGCGAAGTCGCAATCGCAGGGCACAGCGATCACCCAGAAAGAGTTGGTTACTTCTATGGAGACTGTCTCTAACCAGCAGAAGGAACAGTCTGAGTCTATTGATTTGCGGCTGGGGACTATGGAAGGGAAGCTGAAACAAATTGAGGTTGTCCTCACCCATTTGGTTCACAAAGGGCACCTGTATGTATGGGATCTTGATTTAGGAGCAGAATGAGAAGTTGCTGGAGTACCACAAAGCGTTGGCTGACCGATTTGCGCAGGTGAAGGGGCCCGTCAAGTACAACTATGCTGCTAATGTGGCGCAGAGCAATGAGTGCCAGATTGTCGATCAGCGCGACCCCTTTCGTGGCCTGCCAGTCGACAGTGTGCTCAACCCCCCAGAGGTGTTTTTTGCACTTCTGAGCGCATCTAGATGCAGAATTTGGTACAGGGACACATCTCTGCTACCCCCCCCCCCCCCCCCTGCTGCACGGTGCTGCTGCGCACATGGGGGGGCTGGAGCCTACTGACTTTTCGGCATACGACTGGACCAGGCCTGAGAGAGAGTCGCTGTGGCCAGATGGGATGCCAGAAACGACTTTTTTCGACAGCGAGCAGAGAGGTGGCGATGGCACTGGTGGCGACGGCACTTCCGCCGCTCCTCCCGTGGCAGTGACCACTGCCACGGGTGCTGAGCATACCTGTAACTGGGGGGGGGGTTGGGGGGGGGGGGGTTTCCCTCCCCCGCACTTGCTGGTTTTGACCCCCCCACACCCCCCCCAACCCCCCCCCCAGGTTCGTGCGAAACCCCACCCAACCCCCCCCCCAGACTTTTTGAAAACTTTCTACTACATACTATATTGCTAAATAAATGCACTTTGTACAGTGTTTTTGAGCAAGAATCGACCCAAAAGTGTCTAGTTTGCGTTATTTACAGTGTATTTCAGCTAAAAAGTACCTATTTTCAGGCTTTTACAGTGTATTTTTTGACTAAAAATAGACCAAAAATTGCCCATTTTTTCTGCCCAGACCCCCCCCCCTCCAGATTTCCACCCCCCCACCACCCCCCCCCCCCAGAAAGCGCTCGGACCCCCCCCCCCAGGTCCAATTCCCGGTTACAGGTATGGTGCTGAGGCTCAGGCAGTGGGCACTACCCCTGTGTTGGAGCGGCTGGACGCATTTGAGGCTGGCAGACTGCGCATGTCTACTGTGGTCCCTGCTGCGTGTCTTCCTCAGCATCAAGATGAAGGTTCGTCCATTGGTGGGTGAATGTGTATGGAGGAGTTGTGGGGCGAAGGGAGGAGTGGGTGCAGGGAGGCATGGCGGGGCTTGATATGGAAATTTCTCACTGCATCCTAGGTTTGTTCTAGATTCACGGCACTCAGTAAGATCGACCACCAGTGTCAGCAGTGAGTTGCTGGCTGATGCCTACAAGGTCTTGTGTAGATTCCCTGAAGTCTCTGCAAACCTGCAGAAAACGGTATTCACACTATTGTTTAGAATTCAACATGGCTGCTCACAGAATGAATCTTGATTTAGGGCTGTCAGCATGGCGGTGGGATTTCAAGAGCCGCTTGGCGATTTCGGCACTAGTTCCGGTCTGACCATGACTGTTGTCCAGGAGGCGCACTTCGATGCGCCTGAGGACAGCCCCGAATCACCCGAGCCAATCACTCAAATTGTCACAAACTATGGGGTAATCGTCAAAAATGACGACTCTGGGGAGAAAAGGGGGTCAACCTTGCGCCCCATGGAGTTGTCCGCGTTTCCTGCTGCATTGGGCCATTCGGTCTTGCAGCGTTGGCGCAGACTGACCCCTAGAGATTTGAAAGTTGGAAGTCCAGAGGTTGAGTCATTCATCTACATGTCTCTGCGCGACTTCTGGCGTGAGGCTCACCATGCTGCGAAGTCAGTTGGCTTGCCTCTTCACTTGTCACAGAACCCGACTTACAAGCACTGCCGAGGGGATGTTGGCGGACATGCAACAGCTGATGCAGTGCAGGACCTGATTGAAAACAATACAGATCCACTCCGCAGCCTGCTGCAGCTGCTGGTGGCGCACCTTCAGAGTGTTCCATACCAGCAGCTTTTGAATTGCCTGTGTGCTGCAGTGAAACGCTTTCAACAGCTCTATAGAAAGCAGAAAGGCAGGCAGTCGCAGCTTGCTTCGAGCTCAGCATTGTCTAGTGCGCTTCCGCTTAGTTAGCACCTGTTAGTGGTAATGCTGGCAACCAATCTTGCTTGTTTTAGGTTCCGACGAGAGCAGGGGTCGACAGAGTGGCGTGGGTCGGCAGAGTGGCAGTGGCGGTCGGCAGAGTGGCAGTGGCGGTCGGCTGAGCGCTGAGTCTCCAAGCGGTCAACCTCCGGCCAAACGAGCGAAGGAGGTCATTGCCCCTCCCTTAAGGAAGGCATCTAGATGCAACATGCGATGCGTTTTCATTCAGAAGCAGTCTGTGGCATCGGTTGCTGAGACACCCCAGAAGAAGATGGTCGCCATCAAGGCACCGGCCACCACCCAGCAGGTCTGGGCGCCAGCGACGCTGCTGTATTGCTGATAACTGTTCACAATCTAGATCCGCAAGAGAGCCGCGCCAGACGAGCATCCATCGTCATCCACTGCTCGGCAATCGACGGCAACTGCTCGTCAGGATCAGACTTCCAAAGAAAAGAAAGCGCAGCAAATTGCCAAGGTTCGCGATGCTCTGAACAAAAAGTTGGCGATGTTCTCAGCGGAAGACCATGAAAAGTTCATCCGTGACAACAACCTTAAGTGGGTTACGGACCAGTGATTTCCGCTCTCCGGTGCAGCTACCCCTCCCCTTGTTCTTTTCGCTGACATTTTGTTTGCGCAAATACACCGTTTGAAGTTTTCCTCCACTGTCCCGTTTTTGTGATGCTGAGTACTGTGTATGCACATTTCTGCATGCGCATGTGATGTTCTGACTCTCAGCGCATCCAGATCTACAGAATGGGTCACGACCGAAGCGGGGGTGGAAGCAAGAAGAAGAGGAAGGGGAGTGGAAGTGGGAGTGGTCGCAAAAAAGTAGACAACGGTGGAGGCGAGGACGGGGGGCAGTCAGAGGCACGGGAGGGCGCAGCCAGGGGCGGCGGACGGGAGGGTGCAGCCAGGGTGGGTGGCCAGTCGAAGGCGGTCAAAGTCACCTCGTCTCGGCGCAAGGACACTACTGCGGACGCCACTTCGACTACGAGCAGCCAGCCAGCGGACCAGCAGGAGCAGCAGGAGCAGGACCGAAAACTCCAAAAGTGGAAGTGGGTATTGGGATCTAGATGTCTGGGACCTGCTATGCGTGTGTGTATTGTGTTACTTCAGAGACAAGGCACGACGCAGAAAGGTCCGGATTGGCGAAATGAAGGTACAGCTCGAAAGTGTGCTGGAGCAGCTGCAGCAGAGGATCAAGGAGCTGGAGCATCTGAAAAAAACAGTAAGTGCATTGACTGTCGAATTGTGAACAATTCGACATTTGAGCATTCAGGAAGCCGTGGTTACCAAGAACCGGTACAAGCAATCGTACAGCCGCTTTCACGCTAATTCGAATGGCAAGCGTGTGCCGGACAGCGACCCGGCGATACAGCAGCAGAGACTGACGGCTGCGATGACTGACCCTACGGACTGCTGCGAGATAAAGCGGGGCCAAACTGCTTTACTCATTGATGGAGCTAAAGCGTTTGGCTTTGTCTCAGAGGCAGGGACAAACCTGTCCATCCCCAGGGGCAGCAGTCTCCCAGAACCTGTGTGGGAGTACATTGCCAACGCAGCGACGGAGGCTGGGAAAAATTTGGGAGCTGAAAAAAAAGAGCCTTGCCATTCTCAGAGAGTTTGTGACTGCCGCTACGTACAGGGTGTTTTTTTTGTTTGACACAGTGAAAAATTTCAATAACTTTTTAACCGCTTTACCGATCCCAACCAAATTTTGAGCGATTATAGCCAACACCGGGCGACATGTTGTGCTAACGTTTCACGCTTCTCCGTTACTCCTACCATGAGATATGCAACACCAACTAAAGGGTCGAATTTCCGCGACTATTCTGGTAAGAAAATACGATTACCTATGTTGCACGCATGCTTAAACAATCGTTCCCCAGCACTCTAATATTCGAATTTTCAATGTGCAGTAGCATAGTTCGTACCCTGTTCCAAAGTCGAATAGCGGAATTAGGAAACAAACTGTTTTCCAATTTTCTGAAAATTCCGACAAACGAACGAGACGGATGCGGACTTGGTCAAATTTCGATAATGAATGAGACCCCAATGCTGAAAACAAATAAAATTGATGCCCAATGCAGCGTGGAATATGCATCAACTATGGGCTGTGCTTGGTTAACAAGAACATGAGCGTAATCACTCAGCAGTCTCAATTTTATGAGACGAAATTCGACCCCAAAGTTAATGTTGCGTATCTCATGGTAGGGGTACCGGAGAAATGTGAAACTTTGGCACGACATGTCGCCCGGTGTTTGCTATAAACGTTCAAAGTTTGGCGAAATTTGGTCAAGCGGTTAAAAAGTTATTCGTATTTTTTACTGTGTCAAACAAAAAAAACACCCTGTACATGCTGGCAGTGGAGCATCAAGCTCCTGTGTACTTCAACTGTGAGAGCATCTAGATGCTAGTGATGCAAATACTCTGCTTACGCGCTTATTGTTTTCAGGTAGACGCGCAGTGTACCACCCACTGTGGCGGACGGTCGAGACGCCGCTCGAATCGATCATCGCTGGTCAACCAGACTTCATCCAGGAGTGCGTCTGGCGGGGCCTCTCCGTTTCAGGAGCCAAGAATGCGACCAGCAAGGTAATGCTGAAATCTGGCGCGAAACCTGAGAGCACATTGAGGATCTAGATGCATTCAGAAAAGCCTCATCACGCATCTTCTCGACACGTTCCGGCGCATGGCGTCTCATCACAAGAAGAGAACGTTCAGCTCAATGACAGCGAAACGCGGGCGCACGCACCAGAAGCTCAAGTTGCCACTCGAACTGCAACCGGCAGCAGCACTACTCCAACAGCAGGACAGCAACTGTTCGTGCGTTTCATGGTTTGGTGTGGTGAGAGTACACGGCATTTCGCGCTTTAGTGCAGCAAACTCTGCCACCGCTGCATGATGGACGCACTCTGTCCAAGCCATGCTGGGGCGACGCCAATGCAGATGAAGTGCTTCGGAAGCTGGCGCGTGACCGAAAGAAGGAGGCTGAGCGCGAATTGCGCAAAAAGGCCGCTCAGGAAAAAAAGGACAAAAAGCGAGCTCAGAAGCGGCGCCTGGCGGCAGAGGCAGCCAGCGGGGAACCGTTGGCGAAGCAGCAAAAGTTTGCTGCACCAAAGAAGCGAACGGTTCCAGCAGGGAGCAAGGAACCCCGGGAACTGACGGAGGAGTCTGAAGAGGATGGGTAAATGGAGTGTCTGTACCGACTGACTGTATATTTATGTCATGGGTGCATCTAGATGTACCCATTACACTGCATTTTGCATTCAATTATGCTCACCCATTACATTATGCTGCAGTTGCTCCTGGATCTAGGTCCAGTCCCAGCAACACCGACGGCCAACAGGCGGATTGCCAGTCTAGCGGCCCACCTTTCACCGAACCCGACCTGTTTCGGGACGAGCTGGGCGAAGGTGGTAGTGCTGGCACTGGCGCCGAGGCTGCCTCGGGCATTGACGGAGTGGCACTGGACGGGTTGGGTGCTAATGAGCTGCTGGCGCTTTTGAACGAAGTGTCAAGCAACTAAAAGTGAAAAGCGCATGATTCGTTGACTCCAATCCATTGTTGTTGTTAGACCTGAAGTGTACCCACTTGAAGTACATCATGACCGCCAGTTCAAACCATGTGTGGAATCAAGATTTATCTTGCATTTCTGAGAGTGTCATCATCTGTGCACGTTTTATGCAGCATGGCAGACACGCTGCCTGGGCCTGGGCCAAGTCGAGCTGAGTGTGGTGCAGATATTGCCAGTGCAGATGAGGAGGAGGAGGAGGTATGTGCAAGCTGTTGGTACTGTGCAAGCGCATTTTGGTGCACATTGAGACTCATTTAAATGTTTAGCTTGAGAGCATTCGTGTTGAGGAGCGCCAACTTGTTGGAGATGAGTCCGACTTCTCAGATCTAGAACCAGATGAAAGTGCGCCAAATGTCCAGCAGTCTGGGGAGACATCTGCAAAAAAGGCTAAGCTGAGAACGACAATGGGACCCACACCGCAAGAACAACTAGATGCCAACCTTCGTCTTACACCGCTCCCAGACAGTTTTGAATGGATCAGTAGAGCCCCAGTCCACAGAGAAAGGCCTATTTGGCATCCGAATGCAGATCTAGATCCAACAAAAACACCCGATTACTCAAACAAGTCATTCCTCAAAATTTTTTTGACAATGAGTAGTTCTGCATTGGAACTATTCATGGAATGTACAAACCATAATGGGAGACAAGCAATGAAGTCTCACTGGGTTGACCTAACATGGCCAACCACACTGCTGTTTGTGGCTGCTGTTTTTCACATGGACACTCAGAAGAGAAGGAGCATTACAGAGTATTGGAGCAAGAAAAAACCTGACAGTTTCATGCAGTCATGCAGGCCACATTTGACAAGGAATAAGTTCATAATGTGGTATCGATATGCCAGGCTGTACAATCCAGAAGCTGTGTCTCCTCAAGAACAGAGACAGAACAAACTCCACAAAGTCGACAAATATATGCATTTGCTGTTGAAGCAATTCCAACTGATGAGGCACCCTCGGCAGCAAAACCTATCGCTGGATGAGGAAATGTCGACGTTCGGCGACGGAAAAGTCGACGACGAAGGTGTGTACATACGAACACCTAGATTCAATATTGATCCGTTCGCATGCACGACCCACATTTATCAACCTTTTTTTTAGATCTAGATGATTATGTAGTCATGTACGTGTACATTACAGGGCAGATGTGGGCTTATTCAAATTATTAAAAACAAGCCCCGTGGAGAGGGCTTAAAATTCTATGCAATCTGCGATACCAAGGATGGCTATGTATATTCCTCTTTGCTGCACTCCGGAAACGTGGTTCCATTCCAAAACGTTTGAGGAAGAATTGTAGCTTTCTGCTTTGAGTTGTTATCTGGTGAACAAAGTGGTTTGAAAAATTTTCTGGACCAGGGTTTTTGCGTAAGTATTCTCTTCTGCATGTGATCTTTCCACATACCCATGCACAACTGTGTCCATTAATCTAGATCTACACCGACAGATATTACACAACCGTTCACATGAATTATGCCATGGCGAACAGAGACACCTACTTCTGTGGCACATTGAGGCGCGAGCAGAGAAGCAACTTGCCAACTGACATTATGATGGGCACATCTAAAAATCCTACACCAGCAATAATCAAACAACTTCCCAGGGGTCACTACGTTCGCAGATTCTCCAACAGTGGTCAGTTAGTCCATTTCAGTAACTTACATTCACAAAGTATGCAATTAACTTACAGGCGAAACTATGGCATTGAGTTGGATGGACAACACATTGGTCACCTTTTTGACATCAATTACTGAGTCGACTGAGGAACCGACTTACTGCGTGAGGAAGGGAAAAGACAGCAAGGGCAAACCCTTCAAAATTACCATCACGCAGCCTCATTGCGCCAAAGATTACACAGAAAGCATGGGCGGTGTGGACATTCAGTGAGTTACCAAACATGTACACTGTACACCTTAATCTAGATTCAATACATTATCCCTTTATCACTTCAGTGACCAGCATGGCGCTCTGACAAAACATCACCACCGCAGCCGCCGCTGGTACGTGTCGGGTGTCCTGCTTCAAGGCTTAGATTGGGTCGTTTCAAACAGTGTTGTTTTATACAATGACTTCAATCAGCTCAAAATTCGGCACTCTGATGCTAAGGAGCATCTGTCCAGTGAATTGAAGGACTTTGCTCTGCATATGATCCAAGAGGATCAAGATCCTACTGCGGGAGCTGAATCAGATGAGGATGGTGACATGGAACAGTTCAATCCGACAAGCGTGGCGCCCATTGCACTGCCTGTTGGATTGGTGTCACAGTTACGGCTCGATGGCACTGGACATTTTCCCCGAAAATTCACTGGCAGAAACCGGGAGTGTGTCGGACATGCTCAAAGAGTTGAGACGCCCTACTTCTGTTGCAAGTGCCATGTGTTCCTTTGTGACCGTGGCTGCTTTGGACGATTTCACACGTTCAAGCGATACCTATACCGAAACGATACCTCGGCCCATTCTCGAATCAGCAGGAAGAGTGAGCAGTACTGAAAAGTGAATCTAGATACAGTGATGTATTAGTCTGAACATGTGCGTCTTTCACAGAAATTGAGTGATAACAGTGCCTCCAACTGCATTTGTTTGCTTCAGGGTTGAAACGAATGTTGGCACAATTTTGTGGAATCTTGATTACTTCTACACACAGAACAAATGCATTTTTGGCATAGCCATTGTACAAAAACAAGAAAACGCCCTTACCTAGATTCAATTCACATTTTGGTCCAATTTAACCTAGGTTCCATTGGTTCAATTTAACCTAGGTTCCATCTAGATCACACTACAGCCGGATCTAGATAAGGCAAAAAAAGGTGTTTTTTGTAGTATTTACATCTAGATCGCAACTTGAATCTAGATCATGGCTTTCAGCGGCCGGCCGGCGGCCGGTTTTTTTGTCCTCCCGTCATATGACGGGTACCGGTGCTTAAGGGGATACGCGTCGTACAGTGCACATTGGCCTCTCACCATTGCTTCAATGACCATGCTCTAATGAGTGCGTTGGGTTCTGACCAATAAAAACTGTCAACAGTCAACTGTCTTTCTCACGCGACCGAGCCACATTCTCAGACGAATATCACGGTGCAGACAAATATTGCATCTGCAAACGATTGCACCGTACGCTTTCCTCAATTCGCCAGCGTGCGACACCGAATGTTCGGCCAAGAGTTTGCGCGCAGTCTGGCAGCTCGTCAGAAGGCGATATGGGCTGCGTGCACCCAGTGCCCGCACTTATATTGACCCCACTCTTGCCCTGCTCAGCTAGACAGACAGGGCACTTGAAGCACTAGATGGCTTGAGCTGAAATTTTGTCTGCAGCTTGCTTGGCACATTTCATCATCATTTAGGGCTCGATTTGAGAAAGGTACGATTTGAGAGATTTGATCTGTGAGTTATGCAAATTGCGCATACGGTACGTGGTTTAATCGAAGCAGCCACAGAGAGTTGTGCTGGATGGGTTCAGCTGAAATTTGTATGTATGTACAATTTGCTTGTAAGTACAATATTTGTCTGCAACGTCGTATTCGTGTGCAAAAACGAGACATTGGCAAATGATCATTGAATGTAATGATATATGTGCATGCAATGTGACTTCTAAGCACGATATTTGTATGCAACGTCGTATTCGTGTGCAAAGACGAGACATCGGCGAATGATCATTGAATGCAAATCAGGGGGTACTACCTAATTGGATATGCCCCTAACACGAGTCGTTCAATTTCTGCCGATTGAACGTCGGACAGTTGTGCTCGGAGTTGGGCAACCTCCCTCCTCTCAATAGCCGAGACCGTCTGGACAGCGCCAACTGTCAAAAGCGCAGCCGAGCTGACGATCTCAATAGCGCGAGAGCGGACGTGAATCAGCGCTGTTAGGCTTGAGCGTCAGATTCCTGCCAGGTGCCGAATGCATGCTAATCGGCCTATCGAACGCACGCTAGGCGGCAGAAACGGCAAACGCATCCTACTACGACAACCTTGAATCCTCCCTCCAATAGTGCCCCCCGAGGGTATACCTAGTTGACAGTTGGTAGCGCTAAATTTACTGCTGGACACCGGCCGTGCCAGACTGCCCAGCACAGTACTTTTTGGTTATTGAATGGCGGGCAGGTACGTGAGGTCGGAAATATAGTGCGTGATGATTGGAGGATTTACTGTACTGTTATGGACTGTTTGGTTTATAGCCAGCACCTGCACGAGAATGTGCATTGGTAGCAATGACACTTCCTTTCTTATTTTTTAGTTAATGAAGAAATCAAAATACAAATTTACCTTTGTTAACTTTTAACCACAATTTTAACCACAATAGAGAAGTGCCGCACCAGTTCACACTACAGAAGAACATGGCTGGTTCATGTGTTATCTTGCTATTGCTATCTTCCATCTACAATCGGTGTCATTAGAAAGGAAGCTGAGGCTGTTTTCCGACTTATAGACTTCAGACATATGAAGGACAGCGACGACGCTTCATGAAATGAAAAAAGTTGTCGTGCCAGCTACCACAACCTAACCAGCCATCTAACCACAACACATATGGCGACAGAGTGATGTGAGTCACACACACACACACGCACACACACAGAGAGAGAGAATCTCGCCACGTCCATTCCGTATCGCGAGTGGACGAGCCGAAACGAGCGTACACTGCGTTTGTTTGCAGATGCGATATTTGTCTATACCGCGATATTTGTCTGAGTATGGGACACATGAGAATCAAAGGCTGCAATGTTGATGATAAATATGCACGCACCGCAGATAAAAGTGTACCAACTGCAGATGAATGTGTACGCACCGAATATAAAAAGGGACAGAGATGAAAAAGAGAGCAACGCAGATCTCTCTGGTGGATACCGTAAACCCTCCAAAGAACGCCCCCCTCCAATAAACGCCCCCCCTCCAATAAACGCCCAGGGTAGAGGGTAAGTTGAATGAACGCCCAGGGCGTTCATGGGGGGATTCACGGTACATGGATACTCCCACGCAGAATGTTGCCACGTTTATTCCGTACCGCGAGCGGGCGACATTTGGCGACACAGATGCGATATTTGTCTGTACCGCGATATTTGTCTGAGAATGGGACTCTGAGCTAGGGCACGTTGTGCCAGGGTGTTTTTCAACGATTCGCCTATTCTGCAGTAGTGACAGCGCTACCTTCCGTGCGGCGTAACCAAGGGAGGGGCCGAGGGGCGCTTTCCCCTCCCAAAATTATCAGACCCACGATTTTTGCCAAAGGTACCTTCACAGCATTTCCGATTAGACGCAAACGATAAATGAAAAGTTTGCTTTGCGGCACTGTGCTGTGGGTGGTTGGGAAAAAATGGGAAGAAAACAAATCCTGGCTACGCAACCAGTGGTTGGGCGGTTGGACGTCTCCCGCATGGATGGTCAATGTTGTCCCGCATTAAAGTGACCCCGCGCCCACGCATGCGCAGTTAGAAATCCCCACAGGAGCCATGTATCTTGATGCGAGATCAAAACAGCGTCGAGTTTAAAGAGCCATGCGACTGAGTGATTGAGCTAGCTTTTTTGCTTGCCTGTTCGCGGTGAGACAGCATTTTCTTTGTTCCAACTGTGCGCCGCTTCTACCTCAGAGCTTCACTGAGCGAAGAGTGTGTACATTTGACGTTCTGACAACAGTGTCAACATTGCCTATAGTCAGCAAACGCACTGTACCTACTGCACCACACAACAACGTGGTGTGCACGCGACGGCGACAAAAGCGATACAGTGGCGCGGGTCAAAAGATCAAGACGCGAGAGGGGAGGGGAGTCCGTAATACAAGACACAGTGGAGAGATATACAGATTACCTAGTTGTTCGTCGGCCTTGGCGACGTGTCGTCCGAGGTGCCCGAGGGCTACCAGCTCAGCTCAAGTCTGGCGGCCCCAAACAGTACGGCCTGTACATGGTCAACTGCAACACTGGGGAGGAGAAGACGACGGTCAACGTGAAGGGTCTCAGCCTCAACCACGTCACTCAGCAGCAGGTGGACTTTGAAGTTATGAAACTGTTGGTGCTCAACTACAGCCAGCTGGGCCAAGACAACGAAGAGGTGCAGGTCCAATGGCCGAAGATAATCCGCTCGAAACAGCAGGAGCTTTTTACAAAAAATGAGTGTACTAAGACATACCGCGTGAACAACACGAACCGGGTTATTCTCTGCGACGGCACGACTGTGTCATTCGGATTCAAAAAATAAAATCGAGTCCGTATTATCGTGGTGCATGCACAGGACACGTACGCGTGTGCACGCGTGTGTGTGTGTTGTGCGTGTGTGTGTGTGTGTGTGTGTGTGTGTGTGTGTGTGTGTGTGTGTGTGCCCATTAGCGCCGATCGGATGGGCTAGCGTCGACCTGCGCGCTCGCATGACCAATAAAGCCGAAACTAAGACAGTTTTGCCGTCTCCCTATTGAATACTAGCAGTCAGCCCAGACACCAGGGGGGGGGGCGTGATCTGCGCGCTCGCTTGCAATTGGAGATCCGTCTCCCTATTGTATGCTAGCAGCCATCGCGCGCATCCGGTCATTGGTCACCGGTTGGCGCGTTGCCGCTTTTCCTTATGTCTGACAGAGGGGCTGCAGTGGGGCGCTGGCGCCGCTGCATTGACGAGGAGGAGACAACTAATCTCTCGCTTGGGTTGTGTAAGGGAGAGTGGGGTGGGGGGGGGGGGGGGATTAGCCGACGGTTTTGGGCGGATCCGAATCCGCTGGTCATTAACTTGGTACACATTTATTCACTTGCCGGCACGCGCGCCCCGTCTGTCTTCCGTCCCGCGCCGTCCCGTCGCGCGGGACGGCCGGGCCCACCGGACCCTATTACAGCTATCTACAATTACAACCGGATCAGTCTGCCCTTTATTGTTCTGTGCCTGCAGAGCAGACTGTA
The DNA here is from genome assembly GCA_030248085.1 of Paralinhomoeus sp. GSCO2_6. Lineage (NCBI taxonomy): Eukaryota > Metazoa > Nematoda > Chromadorea > Monhysterida > Linhomoeidae > Paralinhomoeus > Paralinhomoeus sp. GSCO2_6. The sequence goes on along the minus strand of JASAMY010001767.1, from coordinate 42,422 downwards.
GGTCTTTGGCGACAAACGCAGCAGACTCCACAGAGCCCTGAGGTCCAGTGAACATCCAGTCGCGCTGGACCATCTAGAGCTGCGCATTCGAGAGCATCCGCAACGAGGTTGCGAAGCTGATGTCCGATGCCGTGGAGGTGCGGAGCCTCGGCATCGGGGCCGAGACGAAGGCCGGAAAGGCCTTCGATCTCTGCCTCGAAGTGGCGGCTCTCGTCAAGGCCGCAAAGGCGCTGGCGGGCGCCAACGACACCGAGCGCGCTGGCGAGGCCACAGAGGCGTGCAGCAAAAAGGCGGCGGAGGCCGCGAACATCATCGCCTCCGCCGCCTTTCGCGTGGGCGACATCAAGGAGCTGCTCGACTCCGCGATGCCGCGCGCCGAGGCGTCGTTGGCAGCGACGAGGCAGAACATGTAAGATTTTCATTATTAAGGAAAAAGTTGCAGGTGGCTGCAAAAAAGGTGAATATGTGACGCTATTTTGTTAAAGTCCAGTTTGAAAAAGAGGGGTATTAATTAAGGCATGCCTCATTGATGTATAGCCACGTACACTTTGCAGCTGATCAACTTCAGTTTGAACAAACCGTGTATAAAAACTGAACCAAACGCTGCAACACGTCACATATTTTTTTGTGTTCGCGTGCATAGAAAGGAGCAGTGGCAATTATACCTAGGACCTAACTGGACTGGAACACCCTGCATTCACATATGCCACATGACTAAACGCCACGTGGTTGCGAGACAGGCAGGAAGGACCCCATGATCTTGTACATGGAACACGATGCAGGCGCACGTACATACGCACGCGCGCAGGCACGCATGCATACACGTAAGCACTCACAAAAATGGTGCATTGCATGTAAAATGGTGCATTGCACTATGCAAACGTTGTAGAAGCAGTTCATCATTGGTTGAAATGCCAAAAGGGGACTGACGAATGGAGCCAGTACAGTATGTATGCATGCACATCACTAACTGTAGTGGCAACCCACATGTCACAAATGTTAGCAGGGTGCCGATTATTTAACCAGGAAATTTGGCTGTGCCAGGTCCATGGTAATGGCCAATGGCAACGCATTGTCAGAGAGAGATGAGATGTTAAAGGATTGCTGTTGCGTTTTGGCTGAATGAGGATGGCTCACACAACAAATGCCGAATATGTGACGTGTTGCTGGGTTTGGTTCAGTTTTTATACACGGTTTGTTCAAACTGAAGTTGATCAGCTGCAAAGTGTACGTGGCTATACATCAATGAGGCATGCCTCCCCTCTTTTTCAAACTGGACTTTAACAAAATAGCGTCACATATTCACCTTTTTTGCAGCCACCTGCAAATTTTTCCTTAATACAGTGTTTTTTCGTAAGACACACAAGCCAGATACGATAAAACCTATGCAGGCACGCACGCACGCACGCTCGCACGTATGTATGCACGCACGCGCGCATGCTTTTCAAACTTTCCACAAGTTCGAAAAATCAAAAAAAATCGGCAGAACCTAGAGAAATGACCAAAGTGGAAGGGTGGGGCAACAAGTCGTTATCCCTCTTGCAGGGACACGTGCAAAAGCAAAGCCGCCATCGGGATTTGAACTGACGACCTCTCGATCAGTAGTCTGATGCCTTACGGATCGCGCCAAAGCACTGACAGACAAACCCACTGTGCCCAAGCACTGACTCACAAAGTAAACCATAACTCAAGATTAACAGCACCTAGCACAAATTACTTCAGAAGCTTTCTTTCTAAAAATGTGAATTGTAGACGCCTGTGCTGTTTCAAAACAAAATGACGTGTTTTGATTCTTGCTTTCAAACAGTTCATATCTCATATCTCTGTACTGCGACCGAGTATGCATACGTGCTATAGCGCTTAGATAGTGCGTTAGAAGGTGATGTTCAAGGTAGAAGGTCCAGTAGGAAAACACGAAAAACCTTCAAAAAGTTGTCAAAATCGACCATACTATTGACATTATCTCGAGATAGGGAACGCTAACAAAGGAACCCATTTAGGTTTTTAAGACCCGATATGAGTCGCCAATGTCTGGCAAGTTTCATTCCAATAGCATAAGACGTTCGAGAATGGCGCACGAAAAACCTCGAAAAAAACGTGAAATTTTCGGAGGTATTGACCCCTTACAGTAAAGCAAGGAAACGCGTTATGGCGCATTCGATGCCCCAGAAGAAGGCGGTTCATTTGCGCCATAACGCGTCGAAATCCGTTCAGGCAATCCGGAAGGAAGGAATCTATCTGGAAGTGAACATGTGTGCCTAAGATTTGAAGCACAACGGTTGATGTTGCAACATCAATTATTTCACAACCACATGTGCAGACATTGTTGCCATTTGAAGAACTAACATCTAGATTTTTCTTTTTCAGTCAAGTAAGGAAAGTAAAAAGGAGGTTAGTGACTGTTATCAAAATCGCAGCTGTATTTATGTGAAGCTCAGAATGAGATAAACTTGTTTTGCAGGCAGCAAAACCAAAGGTCAAGGAAGTTGGTGGCGCGAGTGGGTTTCATGAGGGGGGGGGGAGTAATAAAGTTGGTGGCTTGGTGGCGTGACCGTTGTTTGCGTCAATCAACTGTCTTGTATGCGGTTGAACCAACCCATGTCGGGTAATTAACCTGACCGCGACCATGGGGCGAACTCGATGGCATGACTTACGGTTGGGTCAATCAAGCGCCGAGTTCGTGGCCGAGTTTCAGGAACCGAACCTGCACAGCACAAGCAATAAAAAATAAAGGGTGGGGAGGTTTGCAAGAACTTAGTGTGCGTCCTGCTGCCCACTCCCGCGCACGCTGAAAAACGCACGTTCTTCAAGCCTGAAGCGCACGAGCCTGGCTACCAAACCGGTGCTGATAACGCATGCGTCGGCTGGTGGGGACGGTAGCCGAGGACGGTAGGCGTGAATACGACGTCAAAGGGCAAAGAGACGCGCCGAAGTAGAACGAGTTTGGACATGTGAAGCCCTCAGTGCCGAATTCCAACGAGACCGCCTATTCGAGATGGAGCGGTTGGCTAACATCGATAGCCACACAAGAAACGCGTGGAAGAGGATCGAGGAATTGATAAAAAAGGTTGAATTTCTTCGATACCCTAAAAGCGTAAATCCTCCAATAGCGCCCCACCAGGACCCACTTTTTTTACCTCTCCTTACTTGCCGGGTCAGGGGCACTATATGTACTTTCAGCCAAAAGTAGCGCTAATTTCGCTGTCAAATTTTTCAATGATTTTGTCCATTTAGTGGTTGATTTACCGTTATTAGTTGCTAAAACTTTTATTTTTGGCTAGTAGTAGTGTGTATACACGATGTATATGTACCTACCAATCTATTTTTGCCTATAAAAAGGCCCCATAACATACCCCTTACCTACCCAACCCCCCTCTCCAAAGGGGACTATTGAAGAAGGATCTATTTTAGAATTTACGGTAATTGTAGTATTATACCATCGATTGAATTGAGACATGGTCAACATTTGCAGAAGAGCAAGAGGAAATAAAGAAACGTAAGAGAATTAGAAGAAACTAAAGAAACCAACGTTAAAGAAAAGAAAATTAACACATAAGAAATAAAGAAACATGATTAAAGTGTTTTTTGATGATGGCGCGATGATGATGATGGTGACGAATGTTGAGAAGGTGAACCGAGTCTCCTCACAGCATACCATGCTGCTAGCGGATATGCTAGCGAACAGGTATGCTAGCGAGAAAAGTAGTGTTGGGCGCCAACCTCCTACATGTACCAGCGCCAAATTTTATAATGACGATCATGTCTAATCACTCAAACATTCACACTGATCAGAGACATCATGCTCAAGAAAGATTTTATTTTTCTGCAGCTGACACAACATCTCCTGATAGGAGGTGACTTGCTGGCTCGCCAGCGGCGTCTTGTACATAGTCCACGTTGACTTTGGGAAGGGGGACATTTGGAGGTTCTCTTGAGCTTTTTGCACGTTGAACACGGCGTAGGAACCATTTTCGACAAAGACTGCTCTCAGCGATCTCTCCTCTCGATCTCTTCCCTTTTTCTGCCTTAGAAGAGACGGAACGGACGGAGTAAAGACGGAACTGACAGAGTGGGAGACGGAACGGACGGAGTTTGTAATTGTTGTATTTGTATCTCGTATGTATTTGTATTCTTGTACACATTTTTGTATGGGTTGTTTTCATCAATAATTTTTGGGGACATCACTACCTGTCCGCGTCTACCTGCCTGCTCTTATTGTTGGATGTAGACAATTATCGCACTGTCTGTAAAGAAAAACGTTTCATATTAGCCGTCACATTAGCATCATGATCACGCATCGCAATAGGCGACCATCTGGCGGGTCCTTTCCGGGACGCCTTCGAGGTGCGCCTGCTTGAACGCCGCCTCGTCTGGTGCCGCATTCGCGGCCAGCACGGCCGTCATCGCTGCGATGTAGTTGCAGCTCTGGAGGTACACATCCCGCTCGGGGATGCGGCCGTTTGTCCCGCCGTAGTACGGCAGGGCGCCCCTCAAGGCGTCCAACGCCTCATGGATGCCGCGTCGGCGCTCAGCGTGCCGGTCGGCGGGCGCTCCTCCAGCGGCGGGCGGCAGGCCGGCTCCATTAGCCGCGAAGGGGCCGGCGAGGGCGGCGGGCGGCAGGGCGCCTCCGGACGTGTTGGGCCCAGAGGGGCCGGCGGGCGGCGCGGCAAGCTCGGCTTCTTGGTAGTACATTTCTGACAGCCGAGTGGAGCTTGCCTGGCGAACGGGCGGTACTTGTAGGCGCAGAGCATTGTCTCGACAAAGGACGTGCTTCCCTGCCGCAGCGGCACGTTTTTGTCACAGGGCGGCAGGCGCAGCGCATCGCATGGTGCGCATCGTGTCGGCGGCTGTCGCCAGGCCCACGGTCGTTATGTGCGCCCTTTCTGCAAATGCGGCCTTGCCTGTGGACAAACAAGGTAACAGAGACCGCTGGACATTCCACCCCCCCCCCAAGAACGACGATCGAAAGTCGAAGGTGATTGCGCGCCCCATAACAAAAAATTGCTGGCCGACTGGACGACTGCCTGTCCGGACGGCTGGCGGCGGCTAGCGGACGGCGGCTGGCGGACGCAGTGGGCTCGGCCCCGCTGCGATAATTGTACATGCGGTGCATTTGTGTGGCGTATGCTTTGAACACGCGGATAGGGAGGGGAGGGGAGTACCTATAGTGGGCTGGGCGCCGCTGCGATAATTGTACGTGCGTCTATTCGTGCAGCCAAGGTTGGAGGATTATTGGACTCAGTAGCCGCTACCCTCCAAACAGTGACCAAACTGGAAATTGTGTTTTGGAAGAACTAAGAGGCGGTAAAGAGAAGATACACAATTGCAGAAATCTACGAGGTGTGCAAGTTGCAACTACCATGTTTGATTTTAATCGTGCACTGAATACTTTAGGGTGCCTTTTGATGACGTCACAGGGCCTTTGGGCTCACCACGGTTCATACCGACACTGCCGCCGAGGAGATAAAGAAGGCTAAAATGTTTCCAGCTGAAGATCAGCTCGCCTTCATGGCACTCTGCCACATGGAACCAAACAAGAGACCCAAACAGCAGAGGTGAGTGAGAAACCACAGTCGTGAAGGCGAAAAATAAATTCTTTTCTTCAGCTGGTTCAGTCAATTCGACGAAGTAGGTATATATACCTATTAGAAAAAAAACTACTGCTAAGGGAGCGAAAAACCTTGACTTCCATTGAAAACATTTGAATTTCTAATAGGATAGACTATAGATGGGTAGGCACAGTTCAAGCACCTGCAGCAGCAAGCTTGTGGACATGATCGTATGAAGTTTTTCCCCGATGATTTTTGAAAGCCCGTGACTTGACGATTTCCGCCTATGCAGTGATTTTGTGGCGCATTCTTTGTGCGCATGCTGTGTTACCCAGGACCATGCGCGCAAGAGGCCCGTTTTTTGCCACTAGGCCATGCGCTGCCCCGCTGTGTTGGTTGGACGCAAGTATCATTCTTCAGAAATTTGTGGTGGTAACCATCACCGCACGCGACGAGACAGACAATTAATAGTTAATCGTGCTTAAAACCGCGATACCATACACGACGAATTAGTTAAAGCGGTTTTGACTAAAACTTACTAAGGCTTTATAGCTAACTATTAGCTGTAGCTTGTAATAAAAAAATTTAAAGTGATATAACTTTTTGTTTTAAATGCAGCCCAGATCATAAGAAGCGCATAAAGGAATCAATCCTGTGTGACTCAGAAACACCTTTTTTAAATAGATAAAAAGCGCGAGAAGAAGTACATATCACCGGCAAAAACGCCGCGATCACCATGGCTATCCACTCTGTCGAGCGCGGATCAGACGTTTGGGGTTGTCGGAGTTGCAGAAGTTGTCGGCAGTTGAGGAGCTGTCTTTGCAGAAGTCTTCGCTCTTTCCACCCGCTTTCGGTCTACCGAAACACGATGCCACTCATATTTTGGCGATGAAATGTGCCAAGCAATCTTCATACAAAATTTCAGCTCAATCCATCCAGCACAACTCGCTGGGCTGCGTTGCAGACAGACAGACAGACAAACAAACAAACAAACAAACAAACAAACAAACAAACAAACAAACAAACAAACAAACAAACAAACAAACAAACAAACAAACAAACAAACAAACAAACATTGTGCTTTAGTAGTATAGATAGATACTCGTCCACTCTACCTCCCTCGCCCGCTGCTGGGCCTGCTCTTGCTGCCTCCGCTCGGCCGCCTCCCGCTGCGCCGCCTGCATCTCTGCACGCGTTGGGCCGGGTTCCAGCTAGAGCATCATACGGCTTTCTCTACAGTGGCGTAGCCAGGATTTGGTTTCGCTAGGGGGTACAGGTTTTCAACAGGGTCCCCCCTTTTGCGCCGCATGCAAAAATTTTGAGATTTTGGGCTACTTTTGAGCATTTTAACTTATTTTGGGTTGCTTTCGAGCATTTTGAACCTATTTTCGGCTACTTTCGAGCAATTTTAACCTATTTCGAGCTACTTTCGAGCATTTTATAACCTTACAAGCGTGCTAAAATTAAAATGCTTTCTCTCTCTTTTCTTTTGCCCGGGCATTTTTGCAACAGGATTTTTGCAACCCTGTTGCATTTTTTGGGCTTCACACAATCTCGAGGAGGGGTACACCCCCCCCCCCCCTCCCTTGGCTACGCCACTGTTTCTCTATCATCTTTTTCCGTATGCTCGCAATTGTGCTTTTGAATTTGAACTCTGTCGCATTAGAAGTGCAACGTAAAGCTATACCATGAGTGAGCGTACAGTCTTGGTATACGCGGGACGGGAGGAGAGCTTTGTTGAAGGGACAACTTGCCGAGATTGCCAAGAGATAGATACATTGCCAAACTTAGCCCACTTTTTGGACTACAAAGCAGTTTGCAATAAAAACAAAACACGACTCATTCAACCAACATGGTCGAGGAGTGCGCCGCTGGTTGAGCGGGTGCTGGTCTCCCATGGTGGTCTCGCGCGGGCAGCTGGAGTTTTCTCTTTCTAACAACCGCGGTACGCCACCAACAAACAACTGGCGACTGGCACTGCATATCTCGCGCCAATTTCGCGGCCACGCGTCAGGTAAAAAACGCAATTTCGCGATCGCGACGCACGCATTCCGTTAGCTAAAATGCAGCGTGTTAGGTAAAAAGGGTAATTTTCGCACGCAGCCGCGCGCTAGTATAAAAAGGCAATTTCGGCGCTGTTTGGCGTCTGCCCTTTAGAGCGGATTGAAGGTTTCCGCGGTCGCGTGTCTTGCTGGCATGTGATGGGCTCTATCTGCAGCCGCCCAACTCGTGCGTATGTACATACCGTAAACCCTATGATCAGCCCCCGGGACCTAATTGTTTCGTTCGAGCTCTAGGACTCTAGGAGGGTGTATGATTATATGGGGGGGGGGCTAATTATAGGGGGGCTTATAAACTGGAAGTGTCGATGATTGGGAAGATGTGTGGGAAAAAGACGTGGAGGCGATTTTTAAGGGAAAAAGACGCTGTGCACGCACGTTGGTACACTCTAACACACTCTCACACAGTCTCACATATGTACACATACGTGTACAGGGTGTATCAAAACTATATGCTCCCCCCTAGGGAAATACTGGTTGGACGGATTTTGCTGAAATTTAACATAGATGTAGGCCTAACAAAAATACATGACCAAGTTGAATTTCACGCAAATCGAACAACCGAGCGTCGAGATAGGAGCAATCATCCAAGGTACAGTGAAAATTCTTGCTGTTTTCACCACTGCACCCGTTTCTTGGAGAATCAGCAGTGCTGGGTCGACGTCAGATCGGTCGGTGATGGCCGAGTCATGCGGCTCTCTGTTCCAGTGCTCGGTACCCATCGTTCTGATCGCTACAGCTTCTGAGGCCTGAGCCACCCAATTTCCGCTGTGCACCTTTGTCGCGTGCATTCAGAAAGTGACTGCCGCTGCTTCATCGACGAGACGCACTTGGTCAATGTCGCTGACCTTTCGGAAGCGCGACATGGCCCTCGACACTCGTTTAAAACAATTGTTTACCATTCAATGAGAAATCGTTGCCATAAAACACACAGTAATGTTTTTACGCAAAACCAACTTTTTTCACTGTACCTTGGATAATTGCTCCTATCTCGACGCTCGGTTGTTCGATTTGCGTGAAATTTAATTTGGTCATGTATTTTTGTTAGGCCTACATCTATGTTAAATTTCAGCAAAATCCGTCCAACCAGTATTTTCCTAGGGGGGGAGCATATAGTTTTGATACACCCTGTACATACACACACATACACGACCATACATACACCCAGACATGGAAACATGTGCCTTCCCGACGATGGTACCATTTAGGAAGGGGGTGTAATTATAGGGGGGGGGCTTATTAACTCAAAGTGGTCTTGGGAGGGTGTATTACCGTAAATCCGCCAATACAACCCCCTCCAATACGCCGAGGGGAGGTCCCCTCCCCCTCCCCCTCCGTTCATACCTCTTCGTTCGCCTCCCCCTCCCCCTCCGTTCATACCCTTTTGCCCCTCCAACTAAAACTGTCTGCTCAGCTCACTCATATGTATTTTTTACTGCTATTTTTTGGACGCGCGTTGTTTTCGCACTGACATAGTGGTGGCGCGCGTGGTTGCCACGCGCGAGCCCCAGGTTCGTCCTTTTTGCTGTAGTTGAAAAACGCTGTAAATTAGAAGCATGTGCGAAGAAGCACGGGCGTCGAAACCGGGCATATTTTGCCTGTGTGTGCTCGTCCTGTTATGCCACAACAATAGTCGATCCGTCTCCCCCTCCTTTCATTAAAATTTTCCCTCCCCTCCGTTCATACCCTTTTGCCCCTCCAACTAAAACTGTCCGCTCAGCTCACACATACGTATTTTTTGCTGCTATTTTTGGCCGCGCGCGGTTTTCGCACTGACATAGTGGTGGCGCGCGTGGTTGCCATGCGTGACCTAAGCGTGAGACGCAGGTTCGAAAATTTTCGTCGCAGTTGAAAAGCGCTGCAATCAGAAAATGTGGTCCAGGGAGTGACAGAAGCGTTTGGCGTGAGTGTCACGCTTGTTTAAACTTTTTTCCATGCGTTTTTCCACGCACTTACCATCCAAATTGGAGACGGATTCTTCCCCCCCCCCTCCCCCTCCATTCATACCCCTTTGCTCCCCTCCCCCTCCCCCTCCGTTCATACCCCATTCCCCTCCCCCTCCCCCTCACCCTCCCCCTCCGTTCATACCCCTCCATTTATTTCTTGACCAAACGGCGCAGCCGTTTGAATTCAGCTTGTAATTGAGCGTCCGCCCGATTGGAATTAAAGTTGATCCATGCTCTCTTCTTCTGCCGAATACTGAGTAGTTTGAAAGACATCCAGTTTGGCTGTTTGACAAGTCTGTTCCCACAGCAAGGGATACAGTCCTCTACCACTCGTAGCACGGCCTGTCGCCAGGTATCCCATGCCTCGTCCACCGTCGCAGCGCCAACGACGGCTTGAAGGAGGCCCGCTTCGGCCAACTGACGGCGGACCCCACCCCAGTCAGCCCGCCTGTAGTTCCGCCGCGCTCCAGTAAGAGGAACGTTCCTTGGGGTCGCTCCTAGCCGGAGGGAAGGAAGGGAGAGTCGCACACCAGCGTGCGCCTTTTCCACCGGTGGCAAGAGAGTAGCCTTACAATTTGACAGGGCGGTGCCCACGAAACAGAGGTCGATGCACCGGCGCAGGTGCGTTGGCTCGCCAACTAATTGAGACAACGAGTATGCATCCGCTAGTAGCGATGTCACCAAAAATAAAAATTTAATTAATTAAATTATTCAAAATAATCTTTTAAGTACATTAAAAAACAAAAATTGTTAAAAAAATAATTCTGTCATGCAGATTTTTTTATTAAAAATTAAATAAATAATTATTTGGAATTTTTTAAAAGTTAAAAATTAAATAAATAATTCTCTGCAATATTTGTTTAACAATTTTTTAAACACACGCTTAAAAAATTGATTTTTTAATAGACTTTTCAAGTAGTCCAGGGCAGGTTTGTCTTTTCCCATTGATTATTGGTGTTCATTTTGTCTACCTCTACCACCATATCATCATTGGCATTTTGTTGCCATCAAATTTATTGTCTTTCCTTTCAGTCCTGTCACACTCAGTGGAGGGTGTGTTCATTTGTAATCACTTCAGTAGGTTTTAGAATGGACTCATCCATTGCAAACATTGGAATGGAGGGAAGTGGTGTTTTCAGCACATGACATATGTGACGCTGTACATAAATTAGTAATCTGTGTGCTGGATGGTAAGTGTGAGCGAGTGTGTGAGTGTGTGCAAAATAGTGCGCGTAAGTAGCCACAAAAACCCTCCATCACAAATCTACCGGTAAGTCCCCACCCCACATAGGGCGGCGGGTTTTTCCATAGAAGCGATTGCCTGGAGCTCGCGGAGTTTGCCAGGCAGAGAACTGCAGTTAAACGAGAGAATGGCGGCCATTTTGATCAGCGCCACAACACGCATACTTGTCGCAACAGCCCGCCTCGCTGACAGAACACAGAATTACCATCTTTTTGTCCCATTGTTGCTTGAAAACAATTGGTCATGTCAGCTTGTGCCACCTCAGCTTGTTGCAGAGCAACCTCTGCAATGCAAAATACCAGAAATCCTCCAATACAACCTCCCCATTCAATATTGCTCCCCAATACGGCCCCCTGGCATGGCAAGGTTTAAATGATACAGCCCCCCCTCCAAAAACGTGCCCCAGGGGGGTATGGGGTTGTATGTTGTGCCATGTGTGTTTTATGGTCAAAAATATAGTGGTACATACATATAATTTAGGAAAAAAAAAACATTTTTTTCAATAAATAATTTATTTTTTTTAATTATGCAACCTTGCTCGTGGTTACGACTCTTTATGTTTACCTTTCCCCATCGTGCCTATGACGTCAGAAGTCTCTGTCTCGTTTCGTGCGGTGATGGTTACCACCACAAATTTCTGAAAAATGATACTTACGTCCAACCAACACAGCATGCGCACAAAAGAATGCGCCACAAAAATCACTGCATAGGCGGAAATCGTCGCGGCACGGGTCACCAGAAATCATTGGGGAGAAACTTCATACGATCATGTCCACAAACTTGCTGCTACAGGTGTTTGTACTGTCCCTACCCATCTATAGTCGACCCTACGTATTAGATATTCAAATGTTTCCAATAAAAGTCAAGGTTTTTCGCTCCCACCAGTAGTTTTTTTTCTAATAGGTACTTTGTCGAATTGACTAAACCAGCTGAAGAAGAGTATTGTATAATTGCAAACATTGTACATTATCGCATCTAATGGCAAATATCACGCTTGCGCACCACATGCATGCATCTGTGTGTGCTGTGCACCCCCCTATTTGAATCTGCACTGCTCATTCATGGAAATCTGTTCACGTTGAGTGCATGGTGCACTCTGGTAACCACACACAGTCCTCTTTGGGAGGCGCTCTACAGTACCATGAACAGCTCATACCATCAGCTCAGCTGTAGACGAAGCTCGGGTACTGACAGGCACAAGACCAGCGAAGGCTTCACAGGTTTTGCCCGTAGTGACGCTTGATCGATTGACCATTAGCCGACTGCCATTATGTATGTTCTTCGCGACCCGTCTGGCTGCGGATGGTTGGTCTGGCATGTCCCACAGAGCGGTGGCAGTGAGGTGAACGGTCTAACACTAGGCTGCACTAAAATGTAAACAGACAAGTTGGTCCACAAAAGCCAAATTCACTTTTTGGCTGATGTCACCCAGAGACCGACTGCGTGATCAAAATACAGGAAATTCGGCTCTTTCTATCATGTCCCTTGGGGCGTTGCTTGGTGCAATGGACACCAAAGCGTTTTGTCCGAACTCCTTGTTGGATAGGTTGGATTTGCCTTGCGGCTGTCAGGCGCAACGTGGCTTCATACCATGGCACAGACAACGCAGACTTCACAGACCCAGACCAGCGAGCGAGTGAGTGCAGCAAGCGCACGGACGAATCAGTGCAGTGCGGAATGGAACAATACTAAGGAGCGTGCATCTGCGAAATGCCACTTCAACACTCCTCCTGCGCGATCGTTCTATCGTCGTGACGCTCCCCTCACGTTTCTGTCGAAGAGACGACTGGGACAGCCGTGATGGGGCGGTTGTACCATAGCTGTCACGCAGTACAGCCAAGCAACCTTGCATGCTTTGCGCCGCTGGGCGCTTCGCTGGGCGCTTGACTGGGAATTTGGCTGGGCTCCATTGACGACAGGTGTGGGACTTTGTTGAGCCCGTACAGCGCGTGCGCTTTGCGAAGTCATTTTCGGAAGTTGGTAAAATCGGATAGTTACAATGTGCTGACCAGGACAATCATGATGACTAGTCCGGCCACCACTTTCAGCTCGGTTTTCATTTTGGCGGAATGGAACAAAAGTGGAGAAGATGTGGAGAAAGTGGAGAAAAGCAGTGAAAGACGGAAGGAAAGGAAGTGAAAGAAGGAAAGGAAGGAATGGGATTGATTCTTTCATTTCAGCTATCATGAGACGTTCTTTTCTAGTGTAGTCGCTCGCGGTCCGTTTGTGCGGAGGCGCATAAATGCATCCTGGGTGTTAGGTCCGAGCAAGCTTCTCTAAAATGTGGTTGTATATTGAAACTCCTCATTCTGCAACTGCTGAACCAGCAGGTACACACCACATTGACGGAGCAGATTCAGGGGCTCTTCGCGGAAGACGCAATCTTCGGCCTAGTCGGCCTTGCAGCAGAGGCGGCAGCACATACCTACTGTAAATCCTCCAATAGTGCCCCCGGGGCACTCCTAGAGTGGCGTTTTTTAGTTAGGAGCGAAACTCCTTAGAAGACAGTGGCTGTCTGAAGGTAGGACAGCTTAGCAAACACGTCATTTTCTCTGCCCCCTCGGGTGAGATTTTGCACCTCCCAGATTCCAATCCCCTGGATACGCACCTGTCTGTATCAGTTTACTTGAGTAGTTTGACAATACTTTACTCTCTCGCCTAACAACCAAGCCGCGTTGAACAGGCGCTCCACTTCTGCATTGCTTGATAGGTAGTGGGACACTTGCGGCGCTGAGACGCTATGGATAGAATGAGTGTACGACACGGCCAATGCAAATGAGTGTGTGTTGCGGCCTGTGGTGACCGAACCTGCACAAGCAATAAAAAATAAAGGGTGGGGAGGTTTGCAAGAACTTAGTGTGCGTCCTGCTGCCCACTCCCGCGCACGCTGAAAAACGCACGTTCTTCAAGCCTGAAGCGCACGAGCCTGGCTACCAAACCGGTGCTGATAACGCATGCGTCGGCTGGTGGGGACGGTAGCCGAGGACGGTAGGCGTGAATACGACGTCAAAGGGCAAAGAGACGCGCCGAAGTAGAACGAGTTTGGACATGTGAAGCCCTCAGTGCCGAATTCCAACGAGACCGCCTATTCGAGATGGAGCGGTTGGCTAACATCGATAGCCACACAAGAAACGCGTGGAAGAGGATCGAGGAATTGATAAAAAAGGTTGAATTTCTTCGATACCCTAAAAGCGTAAATCCTCCAATAGCGCCCCACCAGGACCCACTTTTTTTACCTCTCCTTACTTGCCGGGTCAGGGGCACTATATGTACTTTCAGCCAAAAGTAGCGCTAATTTCGCTGTCAAATTTTTCAATGATTTTGTCCATTTAGTGGTTGATTTACCGTTATTAGTTGCTAAAACTTTTATTTTTGGCTAGTAGTAGTGTGTATACACGATGTATATGTACCTACCAATCTATTTTTGCCTATAAAAAGGCCCCATAACATACCCCTTACCTACCCAACCCCCCTCTCCAAAGGGGACTATTGAAGAAGGATCTATTTTAGAATTTACGGTAATTGTAGTATTATACCATCGATTGAATTGAGACATGGTCAACATTTGCAGAAGAGCAAGAGGAAATAAAGAAACGTAAGAGAATTAGAAGAAACTAAAGAAACCAACGTTAAAGAAAAGAAAATTAACACATAAGAAATAAAGAAACATGATTAAAGTGTTTTTTGATGATGGCGCGATGATGATGATGGTGACGAATGTTGAGAAGGTGAACCGAGTCTCCTCACAGCATACCATGCTGCTAGCGGATATGCTAGCGAACAGGTATGCTAGCGAGAAAAGTAGTGTTGGGCGCCAACCTACATACCATCGCCAAATTTCATAATGACGATCATGTCTAATCACTCAAGCATTCACACTGATCAGACACATCATGCTCAAGAAAGATTTTATTTTTCTGCAGCTGACACAACATCTCCTGATAGGAGGTGACTTGCTGGCTCGCCAGCGGCGTCTTGTACATAGTCCACGTTGACTTTGGGAAGGGGGACATTTGGAGGTTCTCTTGAGCTTTTTGCACGTTGAACACGGCGTAGGAACCATTTTCGACAAAGACTGCTCTCAGCGATCTCTCCTCTCGATCTCTTCCCTTTTTCTGCCTTAGAAGAGACGGAACGGACGGAGTAAAGACGGAACTGACAGAGTGGGAGACGGAACGGACGGAGTTTGTAATTGTTGTATTTGTATCTCGTATGTATTTGTATTCTTGTACACATTTTTGTATGGGTTGTTTTCATCAATAATTTTTGGGGACATCACTACCTGTCCGCGTCTACCTGCCTGCTCTTATTGTTGGATGTAGACAATTATCGCACTGTCTGTAAAGAAAAACGTTTCATATTAGCCGTCACATTAGCATCATGATCACGCATCGCAATAGGCGACCATCTGGCGGGTCCTTTCCGGGACGCCTTCGAGGTGCGCCTGCTTGAACGCCGCCTCGTCTGGTGCCGCATTCGCGGCCAGCACGGCCGTCATCGCTGCGATGTAGTTGCAGCTCTGGAGGTACACATCCCGCTCGGGGATGCGGCCGTTTGTCCCGCCGTAGTACGGCAGGGCGCCCCTCAAGGCGTCCAACGCCTCATGGATGCCGCGTCGGCGCTCAGCGTGCCGGTCGGCGGGCGCTCCTCCAGCGGCGGGCGGCAGGCCGGCTCCATTAGCCGCGAAGGGGCCGGCGAGGGCGGCGGGCGGCAGGGCGCCTCCGGACGTGTTGGGCCCAGAGGGGCCGGCGGGCGGCGCGGCAAGCTCGGCTTCTTGGTAGTACATTTCTGACAGCCGAGTGGAGCTTGCCTGGCGAACGGGCGGTACTTGTAGGCGCAGAGCATTGTCTCGACAAAGGACGTGCTTCCCTGCCGCAGCGGCACGTTTTTGTCACAGGGCGGCAGGCGCAGCGCATCGCATGGTGCGCATCGTGTCGGCGGCTGTCGCCAGGCCCACGGTCGTTATGTGCGCCCTTTCTGCAAATGCGGCCTTGCCTGTGGACAAACAAGGTAACAGAGACCGCTGGACATCCCCCCCCCCCCCCCCCCAAGAACGACGATCGAAAGTCGAAGGTGATTGCGCGCCCCATAACAAAAAATTGCTGGCCGACTGGACGACTGCCTGTCCGGACGGCTGGCGGCGGCTAGCGGACGGCGGCTGGCGGACGCAGTGGGCTCAGCCCCGCTGCGATAATTGTACATGCGGTGCATTTGTGTGGCGTATGCTTTGAACACGCGGATAGGGAGGGGAGGGGAGTACCTATAGTGGGCTGGGCGCCGCTGCGATAATTGTACGTGCGTCTATTCGTGCAGCCAAGGTTGGAGGATTATTGGACTCAGTAGCCGCTACCCTCCAAACAGTGACCAAACTGGAAATTGTGTTTTGGAAGAACTAAGAGGCGGTAAAGAGAAGATACACAATTGCAGAAATCTACGAGGTGTGCAAGTTGCAACTACCATGTTTGATTTTAATCGTGCACTGAATACTTTAGGGTGCCTTTTGATGACGTCACAGGGCCTTTGGGCTCACCACGGTTCATACCGACACTGCCGCCGAGGAGATAAAGAAGGCTAAAATGTTTCCAGCTGAAGATCAGCTCGCCTTCATGGCACTCTGCCACATGGAACCAAACAAGAGACCCAAACAGCAGAGGTGAGTGAGAAACCACAGTCGTGAAGGCGAAAAATAAATTCTTTTCTTCAGCTGGTTCAGTCAATTCGACGAAGTAGGTATATATACCTATTAGAAAAAAAACTACTGCTAAGGGAGCGAAAAACCTTGACTTCCATTGAAAACATTTGAATTTCTAATAGGATAGACTATAGATGGGTAGGCACAGTTCAAGCACCTGCAGCAGCAAGCTTGTGGACATGATCGTATGAAGTTTTTCCCCGATGATTTTTGAAAGCCCGTGACTTGACGATTTCCGCCTATGCAGTGATTTTGTGGCGCATTCTTTGTGCGCATGCTGTGTTACCCAGGACCATGCGCGCAAGAGGCCCGTTTTTTGCCACTAGGCCATGCGCTGCCCCGCTGTGTTGGTTGGACGCAAGTATCATTCTTCAGAAATTTGTGGTGGTAACCATCACCGCACGCGACGAGACAGACAATTAATAGTTAATCGTGCTTAAAACCGCGATACCATACACGACGAATTAGTTAAAGCGGTTTTGACTAAAACTTACTAAGGCTTTATAGCTAACTATTAGCTGTAGCTTGTAATAAAAAAATTTAAAGTGATATAACTTTTTGTTTTAAATGCAGCCCAGATCATAAGAAGCGCATAAAGGAATCAATCCTGTGTGACTCAGAAACACCTTTTTTAAATAGATAAAAAGCGCGAGAAGAAGTACATATCACCGGCAAAAACGCCGCGATCACCATGGCTATCCACTCTGTCGAGCGCGGATCAGACGTTTGGGGTTGTCGGAGTTGCAGAAGTTGTCGGCAGTTGAGGAGCTGTCTTTGCAGAAGTCTTCGCTCTTTCCACCCGCTTTCGGTCTACCGAAACACGATGCCACTCATATTTTGGCGATGAAATGTGCCAAGCAATCTTCATACAAAATTTCAGCTCAATCCATCCAGCACAACTCGCTGGGCTGCGTTGCAGACAGACAGACAGACAAACAAACAAACAAACAAACAAACAAACAAACAAACAAACAAACAAACAAACAAACAAACAAACAAACAAACAAACAAACAAACAAACAAACAAACATTGTGCTTTAGTAGTATAGATAGATACTCGTCCACTCTACCTCCCTCGCCCGCTGCTGGGCCTGCTCTTGCTGCCTCCGCTCGGCCGCCTCCCGCTGCGCCGCCTGCATCTCTGCACGCGTTGGGCCGGGTTCCAGCTAGAGCATCATACGGCTTTCTCTACAGTGGCGTAGCCAGGATTTGGTTTCGCTAGGGGGTACAGGTTTTCAACAGGGTCCCCCCTTTTTGCGCCGCATGCAAAAATTTTGAGATTTTGGGCTACTTTTGAGCATTTTAACTTATTTTGGGTTGCTTTCGAGCATTTTGAACCTATTTTCGGCTACTTTCGAGCAATTTTAACCTATTTCGAGCTACTTTCGAGCATTTTATAACCTTACAAGCGTGCTAAAATTAAAATGCTTTCTCTCTCTTTTCTTTTGCCCGGGCATTTTTGCAACAGGATTTTTGCAACCCTGTTGCATTTTTTGGGCTTCACACAATCTCGAGGAGGGGTACACCCCCCCCCCCCTCCCTTGGCTACGCCACTGTTTCTCTATCATCTTTTTCCGTATGCTCGCAATTGTGCTTTTGAATTTGAACTCTGTCGCATTAGAAGTGCAACGTAAAGCTATACCATGAGTGAGCGTACAGTCTTGGTATACGCGGGACGGGAGGAGAGCTTTGTTGAAGGGACAACTTGCCGAGATTGCCAAGAGATAGATACATTGCCAAACTTAGCCCACTTTTTGGACTACAAAGCAGTTTGCAATAAAAACAATAAACGACTCATTCAACCAACATGGTCGAGGAGTGCGCCGCTGGTTGAGCGGGTGCTGGTCTCCCATGGTGGTCTCGCGCGGGCAGCTGGAGTTTTCTCTTTCTAACAACCGCGGTACGCCACCAACAAACAACTGGCGACTGGCACTGCATATCTCGCGCCAATTTCGCGGCCACGCGTCAGGTAAAAAACGCAATTTCGCGATCGCGACGCACGCATTCCGTTAGCTAAAATGCAGCGTGTTAGGTAAAAAGGGTAATTTTCGCACGCAGCCGCGCGCTAGTATAAAAAGGCAATTTCGGCGCTGTTTGGCGTCTGCCCTTTAGAGCGGATTGAAGGTTTCCGCGGTCGCGTGTCTTGCTGGCATGTGATGGGCTCTATCTGCAGCCGCCCAACTCGTGCGTATGTACATACCGTAAACCCTATGATCAGCCCCCGGGACCTAATTGTTTCGTTCGAGCTCTAGGACTCTAGGAGGGTGTATGATTATATGGGGGGGGGGCTAATTATAGGGGGGCTTATAAACTGGAAGTGTCGATGATTGGGAAGATGTGTGGGAAAAAGACGTGGAGGCGATTTTTAAGGGAAAAAGACGCTGTGCACGCACGTTGGTACACTCTAACACACTCTCACACAGTCTCACATATGTACACATACGTGTACAGGGTGTATCAAAACTATATGCTCCCCCCTAGGGAAATACTGGTTGGACGGATTTTGCTGAAATTTAACATAGATGTAGGCCTAACAAAAATACATGACCAAGTTGAATTTCACGCAAATCGAACAACCGAGCGTCGAGATAGGAGCAATCATCCAAGGTACAGTGAAAATTCTTGCTGTTTTCACCACTGCACCCGTTTCTTGGAGAATCAGCAGTGCTGGGTCGACGTCAGATCGGTCGGTGATGGCCGAGTCATGCGGCTCTCTGTTCCAGTGCTCGGTACCCATCGTTCTGATCGCTACAGCTTCTGAGGCCTGAGCCACCCAATTTCCGCTGTGCACCTTTGTCGCGTGCATTCAGAAAGTGACTGCCGCTGCTTCATCGACGAGACGCACTTGGTCAATGTCGCTGACCTTTCGGAAGCGCGACATGGCCCTCGACACTCGTTTAAAACAATTGTTTACCATTCAATGAGAAATCGTTGCCATAAAACACACAGTAATGTTTTTACGCAAAACCAACTTTTTTCACTGTACCTTGGATAATTGCTCCTATCTCGACGCTCGGTTGTTCGATTTGCGTGAAATTTAATTTGGTCATGTATTTTTGTTAGGCCTACATCTATGTTAAATTTCAGCAAAATCCGTCCAACCAGTATTTTCCTAGGGGGGAGCATATAGTTTTGATACACCCTGTACATACACACACATACACGACCATACATACACCCAGACATGGAAACATGTGCCTTCCCGACGATGGTACCATGTAGGAAGGGGGTGTAATTATAGGGGGGGGGGGCTTATTAACTCAAAGTGGGCTTGGGAGGGTGTATTACCGTAAATCCGCCAATACAACCCCCTCCAATACGCCGAGGGGAGGTCCCCTCCCCCTCCCCCTCCGTTCATACCTCTTCGTTCGCCTCCCCCTCCCCCTCCGTTCATACCCTTTTGCCCCTCCAACTAAAACTGTCTGCTCAGCTCACTCATATGTATTTTTTACTGCTATTTTTTGGCCGCGCGTTGTTTTCGCACTGACATAGTGGTGGCGCGCGTGGTTGCCACGCGCGAGCCCCAGGTTCGTCCTTTTTGCTGTAGTTGAAAAACGCTGTAAATTAGAAGCATGTGCGAAGAAGCACGGGCGTCGAAACCGGGCATATTTTGCCTGTGTGTGCTCGTCCTGTTATGCCACAACAATAGTCGATCCGTCTCCCCCTCCTTTCATTAAAATTTTCCCTCCCCTCCGTTCATACCCTTTTGCCCCTCCAACTAAAACTGTCCGCTCAGCTCACACATACGTATTTTTTGCTGCTATTTTTGGCCGCGCGCGGTTTTCGCACTGACATAGTGGTGGCGCGCGTGGTTGCCATGCGTGACCTAAGCGTGAGACGCAGGTTCGAAAATTTTCGTCGCAGTTGAAAAGCGCTGCAATCAGAAAATGTGGTCCAGGGAGTGACAGAAGCGTTTGGCGTGAGTGTCACGCTTGTTTAAACTTTTTTCCATGCGTTTTTCCACGCACTTACCATCCAAATTGGAGACGGATTCTTCCCCTCCCCCTCCCCCTCCATTCATACCCCTTTGCTCCCCTCCCCCTCCCCCTCCGTTCATACCCCATTCCCCTCCCCCTCCCCCTCACCCTCCCCCTCCGTTCATACCCCTCCATTTCTTTCTTGACCAATCGGCGCAGCCGTTTGAATTCAGCTTGTAATTGAGCGTCCGCCCGATTGGAATTAAAGTTGATCCATGCTCTCTTCTTCTGCCGAATACTGAGTAGTTTGAAAGACATCCAGTTTGGCTGTTTGACAAGTCTGTTCCCACAGCAAGGGATACAGTCCTCTACCACTCGTAGCACGGCCTGTCGCCAGGTATCCCATGCCTCGTCCACCGTCGCAGCGCCAACGACGGCTTGAAGGAGGCCCGCTTCGGCCAACTGACGGCGGACCCCACCCCAGTCAGCCCGCCTGTAGTTCCGCCGCGCTCCAGTAAGAGGAACGTTCCTTGGGGTCGCTCCTAGCCGGAGGGAAGGAAGGGAGAGTCGCACACCAGCGTGCGCCTTTTCCACCGGTGGCAAGAGAGTAGCCTTACAATTTGACAGGGCGGTGCCCACGAAACAGAGGTCGATGCACCGGCGCAGGTGCGTTGGCTCGCCAACTAATTGAGACAACGAGTATGCATCCGCTAGTAGCGATGTCACCAAAAATAAAAATTTAATTAATTAAATAATTCAAAATAATATTTTAAGTACATTAAAAAACAAAAATTGTTAAAAAAATAATTCTGTCATGCAGATTTTTTTATTAAAAATTAAATAAATAATTATTTGGAATTTTTTAAAAGTTAAAAATTAAATAAATAATTCTCTGCAATATTTTTTTAACAATTTTTTAATCACACGCTTAAAAAATTGATTTTTTAATAGACTTTTCAAGTAGTCCAGGGCAGGTTTGTCTTTTCCCATTGATTATTGGTGTTCATTTTGTCTACCTCTACCACCATATCATCATTGGCATTTTGTTGCCATCAAATTTATTGTCTTTCCTTTCAGTCCTGTCACACTCAGTGGAGGGTGTGTTCATTTGTAATCAGTTCAGTAGGTTCTAGAATGGACTCATCCATTGCAAACATTGGAATGGAGGGAAGTGGTGTTTTCAGCACATGACATATGTGACGCTGTACATAAATTAGTAATCTGTGTGCTGGATGGTAAGTGTGAGCGAGTGTGTGAGTGTGTGCAAAATAGTGCGCGTAAGTAGCCACAAAAACCCTCCATCACAAATCTACCGGTAAGTCCCCACCCCACATAGGGCGGCGGGTTTTTCCATAGAAGCGATTGCCTGGAGCTCGCGGAGTTTGCCAGGCAGAGAACTGCAGTTAAACGAGAGAATGGCGGCCATTTTGATCAGCGCCACAACACGCATACTTGTCGCAACAGCCCGCCTCGCTGACAGAACACAGAATTACCATCTTTTTGTCCCATTGTTGCTTGAAAACAATTGGTCATGTCAGCTTGTGTCACCTCAGCTTGTTGCAGAGCAACCTCTGCAATGCAAAATACCAGAAATCCTCCAATACAACCTCCCCATTCAATATTGCTCCCCAATACGGCCCCCTGGCATGGCAAGGTTTAAATGATACAGCCCCCCCTCCAAAAACGTGCCCCAGGGGGGTATGGGGTTGTATGTTGTGCCATGTGTGTTTTATGGTCAAAAATATAGTGGTACATACATATAATTTAGGAAAAAAAAAACATTTTTTTCAATAAATAATTTATTTTTTTTTAATTATGCAACCTTGCTCGTGGTTACGACTCTTTATGTTTACCTTTCCCCATCGTGCCTATGACGTCAGAAGTCTCTGTCTCGTTTCGTGCGGTGATGGTTACCACCACAAATTTCTGAAAAATGATACTTACGTCCAACCAACACAGCATGCGCACAAAAGAATGCGCCACAAAAATCACTGCATAGGCGGAAATCGTCGCGGCACGGGTCACCAGAAATCATTGGGGAGAAACTTCATACGATCATGTCCACAAACTTGCTGCTACAGGTGTTTGTACTGTCCCTACCCATCTATAGTCGACCCTACGTATTAGATATTCAAATGTTTCCAATAAAAGTCAAGGTTTTTCGCTCCCACCAGTAGTTTTTTTTCTAATAGGTACTTTGTCGAATTGACTAAACCAGCTGAAGAAGAGTTTTTGCCTTCACGGCCGTGGTTTCTCACTCACCTCTGCTGTTTGGGTCTATTGTTTGGTTCCGTGTGGCAGAGTGCCATGAAGGCGAGCTGATCTTCAGCTGGAATCATTTCAGCCTTCTTGACCCCCCTGGGCGGCAGTGTCGGTATGCACCGTGGTGAGCCAAAAGACCCTGTGGCGTCCATCAAAAGGCACCCTAAAGTATTCAGTGCACGATTAAAATCAAACATGGTAGTTGTAACTTGCAGACCTCGTAGATTTCTTCAATTGTGTATCCTCTCTTTACCGCCTCTTAGTTCTTCCAAAACACAATTTCCAGTTTGGTCACTGTTTGGAGGGTAGCGGCTACTGAGTCCAATAACCCTCCAACCTTGGCTGCACCAATAGACGCACGTACAATTATCGCAGCGGCGCCCAGCCCACTATAGGTACTCCCCTCCCCTCCCTATCCGCGTGTTCAAAGCATACGCCACACAAATGCACCGCATGTACAATTATCTCAGCGGCGCCGACCGCACTGCACTGCGTCCGCCAGCCCCTTCCCCCGCCCCCCCCCCCCCGCCGGGGGGGGCGGTCGTTGGGCGGGCCTTTTTTTTTTTTGTGCGCGGGGGCGCCTTCTCCTTTCGTTCTTTGTTTTGGTGGTGGGGGGGGGGGGGGGGGGTCCAGCGGTCTCTGTTACCTTCTTTGTGCAAAGGCGATGTAGACATTTGCCGACAGCGCGCAGATTCTGTACGTCCCATGCCTGAGAAAAAGGTGCTCTGCGACTGCCACGACGTCCTCCGCCGCTGACACGATGCGCATCGTCGCCTCCCCCAAAGCCTCCCCCCCCCCCCCCCCCCTTTCGGCGGTGCGGGCCTCTGTACTGGACGGGATTGGAGTTTTTATTCGGACAACCCTTTACACAGCGTAGAGCCGTACACCATTGTGACAATGGGGGGAGGCCGATTGCACACCCATACCGCGTCAAAATCAGATCTCAGAGTGAATCAAATCATCAACTTAAGCACACGGGTTTGACAAACTTTCGGGCTACCAGAGATTCAACGATTTCACCCGATTTTACAAACCTATAGAACGCATTGTAGGGAAGGCTGACAACGTGTTCACTCAGCGCGTTCCACAGTCTACTTGTGGAGTACAGGAATAGATTTCCGATTGCCACCGTTCGCGCACTGAGATTCACCGTTTTGGAGTGTGAAAGACGAACACTTCGACGAACTTGACTAGGGGGAGGCAGACAGTCGGGTGGGACGTAGTGAATACTGTTGTACAATTTGTAGAAGAGAATCAGTCTCCGCGCCAAGACTTCTTTCCATAATGGGCGCCAGTCTAATTGGATCAGTAGCTCGCTGTACGGGACGTTGTACCTATTGGCTCGCGACCGCGCCATCATGCGATGAACCCTTTCTAGAGAACTCTTCCCCTTGTCAGTGGCGGGGTACCATATTTCAGCCGCGTACAGTAGCGCCGGCAGAATACACGCGAAGTACAGCTTCTCAAGCACCGCGTTTGGGGCTCGATTGCGGAATACTCGGCACATAGCTCCGACAGCGCGTCGCGCTTTGAGACAGGCCATTTCGGTGTGCTTTCGAAACGACAAAGAACGGTCGAGCTCAACGCCCAAACAGCGCGCGTGGGCCACCTCTGCCAGCTGTTGGCCCTGCAGGATCAACGGTTGGCGGAGCGTCTGGGCGGTCGCGTGCAGGGAGACGACCATGGCCTTGACCTTGGGCGGGTTGAGCGCCATGTGGTCTCGGCTGAAGTAGTCCCCGATGGCGTCCACGTCAGCCTGTGCCTCGGTCTCAGCCGCTGCGTTGGGGATGGGCTTGTAGTAGGTCAAGTCGTCAGCGAAGACCGCCTTGGCGGCTCCCTGGCTGAGCGGCACCGAGTCCAGATCGTTGATGTGGGTCAAGAACAGCAGGGGGCCAAGCACAGACCCTTGAGGAACGCCGCTCAGCACCGGCCGTCGGCTGGACAGGCAGCCGCCCACACGCACCCGGTACGACCGCCCTGAGAGCCAACAATTGAGCCAACGAAGTAGGTACGGCGGCACCGAGAACTGGTGGAAGAGCTTGTCCAAGATGACCGGGTGCACGCAGGTGTCAAAGGCGTGCTTGACGTCGAAGAGGACTGCCAGCGCCTTCTTGTGCGTGTCCACCATGCTGCCCAGTTGATGTGTGATGGTCGCCAGACAGTCGACCGTGGAGCGCCCTTTGCGGAAGCCATACTGTGAGGATGATAGTCGAGGCTCGACGTGCGGGAGAAGCAGGCCGACCACGACTTTCTCCATCACCTTGGAGACGACCGACAGCAGCGCAATTGGACGGAACTGACTGGTTGAGACTGGAGCAGGGACCTTTGGAATCGGAGACACGTATGCGTCTTTCCAGTCAGTCGGCACGCAGCCCTCGCTCAGCGATCGCTCAAACAGCGCAGCCAGGGATGCAGACAGAACCTCAGCGCAGCCCTTGAGCAGGACGGTAGGCAGTTCGTCCGGTCCGGTAGACTTGCGAGGGTTTAGACGCAGCTTCTGATTCACCCACCCACCCGCCGGGCGGCCGAGCGGGCGAGGGCGCAGCGCGGCGCCGCCCCCCCCGGGAGAGAGCGCTGTGTGCTTTGTGTTTGTTTTCTTCACACATACCTCTGGGGTTTTTTTTTTTTCGGGTATTTTTTTTTTGGTAGGGGCCCCGCCTTTAACATACGCCCTCGCCTGTCTCTAGGGGGGTTGGGGGGGGGGGGCTTCAAAGGGGCTTTTTTGTGGTAATGTTATTTTTTGGCGTGGGGGGTGCGCAGTTCTATGTTTGGTTGTTGTGCGTGCCAGGGTATTCTTTTTGTCGAAAATTTTTTTTTTTTCGTGGTGTGCGCGCATTTATTTTTTTTTTTTTTTTTTCTTTCCCATCTCTGTTTTTTGTTCAATTTGTTTGTTTGTTGTTGAACGTGAGAAGCTTGCGCTGCGTGCCAGGATCGCGACAACCAGCAGCAGCCAACTGGATGGCCAGGTGATAGTTTTCGCGTCCGTGAAAGTCGCAGTCGGCAAGAAGCGTCCGCAAGTGAGTGGCGCGCTGTTGGCTGTGGAGCGGTCCAGCAGAAAGACGAACTGCTGGAACAGTCGGTACCAGACTGGGAAGCGCAGTGCTGGTTCGCCAGGATGTTCAAGGAACCTGGCGGGTGCAACAGCGGCAGCACGAATCCATTATCGCAGGTCACGCCAAGTTGGGTCCTCGCCCGGGTGGGGATAGTTTCGGGGGGTGGGTGGGGGGGGGGGGATCTGTACACGGACGTTTATCGTCTCTGACGGAGGGGGGGGCGAAGCCCAGAACGCGGCCTCCCTCTCGGTCGGACGGGCGCGCGGGCGGGGCGGGGTGGCGATGCATGGAGGGGGGTTGGTGGGGGAGGGAGGGGGGCGGCCAGAGGCGCCTTAGCCTTAAATGGACGCCGACAGGGGGGGGGGGAAGACAGTTGTAAACAATCGCGATTTACTGGCGCAGAGCGATTGTTGAGGGGCGCGCAGAAGAGAGCGCGCTTACGTCTGTACTAAAGAATATATGTTTTAATAGAAGCATGGACAGATAAGATATGTTGAAGAAGTTTTTCTTCTGTTTTGCATAAAAAGAATTAATATGTTGGAAATATGAGGGGGGGGAGAGAGAGGGTACGTCTCGTACGTAAAAGATTATTTGTTTTAATCAGAAAGCATTGCGACAGATACGCTATGTATTGAAAGTTTTTCTTTGTTTTGCAGAACAAGATTTCTGTGGAAACGAAGAAGGGGTCGCGCAAAGGGAGGCAAAGAAGAGAGGCCGCCATTGTCTGTAATAGAATATATTGTTTAATAGAAACACGCATTGCGCACAGATACCGCTATGTATTGCCCCGTATTTTCTTTGTTTTGCCAGAACAAAGAATTAATCATTGTTGGAAACAAAGAATGGGGTAAGGAAGCGCGCTCGTCTCGTCATAAGATATATGTTAACAGAACCGCATGCGCACAGATACCCGACTAGTATGCCACACAGTATTCTTGTTGCCAGAGGGGAAAAGAAGGGAGAGTGGTACGTCGTTGTTTATAGAAACGCATTGCGCAAGATACGATATGTATGAGTTTTTCTTGTTTTGCCAGAAGACGGGAAAGAGGGGAAGAGAGGAAGCGGTGTTCCAGACGGACTGGAAGCAGTCCGCCAGAGCGTCCGCGATAGCCGGTGCCGTCGACTTGGCCTCCCCTTCATGGTCGAGGCAGCCGGGGACGCCCTGGTTCTGCTTCCCAGACAGGCGCCTGACGGCCGACCAGAAGTGTGCAGGCTTCTCACAGTCCTCAAGTTGGTCAGAGACAAACCGCTTCCGCGCCACCGCAATTTCTTTCTTTAGAAGTCGCCTCGCCCTAGAGAATTGGGCGTACAGCGACAGGTCGTCACGGTTGCGATTCCAGAGGGACCAGGAATAGTTTTTCTTCTTGTACAGTTTGGCGATCTTTGGCGTCCACCAAGTTTGTTGTTTCTTCTGTTTCGTGCGTCGTCTGGGCACAGTTTCTTCGACGACCGCGAGTACACTAGCTTTCCACAGCCGCCACGCCGTGTCGGCCGTGTCAGCATGGCAGACTGAGCGCAGCAGGCCCGCCTCGGCGAGCTTTCGTCGAAGTAGCGGCCACTCCACACGGCGAAAGTTCAACTGTGCCCCCTGGGTCCCTCCAGCCAAGGTGGGAGGAGAGGGTAGACCCTGGAGGGAGAGGCGCACTGCCGCGTGCCACTTTTCCACAGGCGCGTGGAGGGAGGCAGTGGAAGAAGGGGGCAGCCGCCGTCCAACAAAGCACAGATCGATAGTCCGCTCTCGGTGCGTAGGAGAGGAAACGAGCTGACGCAATCCGAATGCGCCCGCCAGCTGCAGAAGAGGGGCAGCCTCAGCGCATTGGGGGTCCAGGTTGAAGTCGCCCATGAGGGCGAGGTGGTCGACGAGGTCACCCCACAGGCTGAGGACGTCAGTCAGTGAATCCACAAATGGGCCAGCAACAGCGGCACGCGAGGAAGGGTTGTAGACGGAGGCCAGCAGGAGGGTGCCAGCTCGGGTCTGCAGTCGCACAGCCACGAGTTCAAGGTCCAACCTGACGGCCAACAGCTGCGGTCGCCAGGTGGACTGACAGTAGATGGCGACTCCTCCACCGTTGGCTGTGCGGTCGCGCCGAAAAAGCTGGTAGCCGTCGATTTCCAGTTCGGTAGATGGAATAGCTCCGTGTAGTTTTGTCTCCTGTAGAAGGATGGCCGCAGGTCGCTCAGTTTTCGCCAGGGCAGCGATTTCTCCGAATTTTGAGGCGACCTTTTGACAAAAAGGTGCCGCTGCGCCACAAAAGCACGTCGTGTTTCGAGACGATGCTCTGCGCCTACAAGTACCGCCCGTTCGCGGGGCAAGCTCCACTCGGCTGTCAGAAATGGAAAATCATGGAGCCCACGGAGCCGCCAACGCGCCTGTCGGTGCCGCGCCTCCGCCCGCCGCTCGGCGCGCCGGCAAGACGTCCAAGAGGCGTTTGACGCCTTGCGGGACGTCCGGCCCTTCCAAGGGGGCAGAAATGGGCGCATCCCAGAGCGGGATGCGCTAGAGACACACCTACCTCCACCGCACCCACGCGGGCGCGGCCCTGCCCGCGCGCGCCGTCTGAGGGGGGGGGGCGCTCCCAGAGGCTCTCTTCCCGGGGGGCCCGCCTCCTTCGGCCCCCGTCACTTGTTGGGGGCTGAGGGAGGACAAGCCCGAGGTACAGAGCGCCGTTTGAAGCCTGAATTTAAAGTACTACCTACACCTATGTATAGTACTACTTCCAGATCAGTGTGCCGTTGAACAAAGCCCTCGGCCGACAGCTAAGCTTCTGGGAGAAAGAGAAGGTAGAGGCCAGTCCATGGTCCCGTGAAAGGGCGAGCGTTCGAGCAGCTGAGGCAGCAGGTAGTCTATTGGGCGCAAGGGTACGGTCTGATTGATGCTCGCGAAGTTGTTTTGGCCGTGCGTAAGCTCGGGGGAGCAGGAGAAGCATAAGCTGCGCGAGGAGCAGCGTAAGGCTAAGGTCGAAGCCAGTCGATGCACTGACGAAGGTATGTATGTAGAGCGCGTCGTCAGCGCACCCGTCGTCAGAAGAGTCGGCGACGTCACTCGGCGACGTCCACGAGAGTGAAGCGACGAAGCCTTGAGAGCTGTCACCTCCGGGTATGTAGACTCAGCCTCCGGTCGACCTCTCAGTCCGCGGAAATGGTCGCGCGCCGTGCGGCCAAGCCCACAACTCTGGGCCCGACGCGCGTGTTTTGCCAAGCGCATCTGTCGACTAAGTTGGATCCCAACAGTGAGCGCGAAGTTCGTCTCGTTGACCTGGCGAAGGTTAAGGCCGCGTTGGACCGTGTGCTCGAGAAGAGCCTCAACTACTTGTGTCCCGTGATTACGCCGCCGGGGGGACTGTTTGTGCCGGAAGATAAGTGCGTGCCGTTCATGTTGAGCTACGAACAGGAGTTGCTGTCGGTAGATTCGCGCGTCGAGGATATCCACGTGTTCTTGCGCGGAAAACTGTGCTACAGTTATGGGACCCTGTCGTCTAGGTAGTCACGCGGGCGTGGATTTGGCCGACCTGCAGACCCATCTCGATCAGCTCCGTAACGAGCACCCTTCTAACCAGAACTTCTTCATGTTCGACCAGTCTCTCACAACAAACCCTTTCGGCAGTGGCCTGAAGAGCTCCGCGTCACAATCCCATGTTGTGCCGAGAGGCAATTACAGTAGAGTGGTACAGTAGTACACATTGTAGTGTAACTACTGTAGTCTCGATGACGCCGAGCTGGCGCGTGATTGATGAATGCGCAGACGGCGGCGAACCGGCGCTCCTTTAGGTTTTGTCGGCTTGCGTGCCGCCGCTTGATGGCTCGCAGCCGCTCGATTGCGGGCGACGCTTAGTTCTCGTGTTTCGGTAGACCGAAAGCGGGTGGAAAGAGCAGACAGCGCACGCACCAGCGACGACACACACACACACACACACACACAGGCAAGCGACGCTCGAGTCACATGTGACCAGGCTCGGGGAAAATAAAAAAAAATGAGTTTTTTAATTAATAAAAAAATAGTCAAATGTGTCAAAAAAAGGTGCTTAAAATAGGAAAAAACAATGGTTTTAGTGCGTTTAAACTTTAAATACCTAGATACGTAAATTCATCTGTTTAAAAATTAGTGTACTTACCATAAACCCTATAATTAGCTCCCCCCCTATAATTAGCCCCCCCCCATAATACCGTAAATTCTCCAATAGTGCCCCCGGGGGACTATTTTTTCAACCTCTTCTTACCCGGGGGGCACTATTGGAGGGGGGCAGACGAGGCATGGGATACCTGGCGACAGGCCGTGCTACGAGTGGTAGAGGACTGTATCCCTTGCTGTGGGAACAGACTTGTCAAACAGCCAAACTGGATGTCTTTCAAACTACTCAGTATTCGGCAGAAGAAGAGAGCATGGATCAACTTTAATTCCAATCGGGCGGACGGTCAATTACAAGCTGAATTCAAACGGCTGCGCCGATTGGTCAAGAAAGAAATGGAGGGGTATGAACGGAGGGGGAGGGTGAGGGGGAGGGGGAGGGGAATGGGGTATGAACGGAGGGGGGAGGGGGAGGGGAGCAAAGGGGTATGAATGGAGGGGGAGGGGGAGGGGAAGAATCCGTCTCCAATTTGGATGGTAAGTGCGTGGAAAAACGCATGGAAAAAAGTTTAAACAAGCGTGACACTCACGCCAAACGCTTCTGTCACTCCCTGGACCACATTTTCTGATTGCAGCGCTTTTCAACTGCGACGAAAATTTTCGAACCTGCGTCTCACGCTTAGGTCACGCATGGCAACCACGCGCGCCACCACTATGTCAGTGCGAAAACCGCGCGCGGCCAAAAATAGCAGCAAAAAATACGTATGTGTGAGCTGAGCGGACAGTTTTAGTTGGAGGGGCAAAAGGGTATGAACGGAGGGGAGGGAAAATTTTAATGAAAGGAGGGGGAGACGGATCGACTATTGTTGTGGCATAACAGGACGAGCACACACAGGCAAAATATGCCCGGTTTCGACGCCCGTGCTTCTTCGCACATGCTTCTAATTTACAGCGTTTTTCAACTACAGCAAAAAGGACGAACCTGGGGCTCGCGCGTGGCAACCACGCGCGCCACCACTATGTCAGTGCGAAAACAACGCGCGGCCAAAAAATAGCAGTAAAAAATACATATGAGTGAGCTGAGCAGACAGTTTTAGTTGGAGGGGCAAAAGGGTATGAACGGAGGGGGAGGGGGAGGAGAACGAAGAGGTATGAACGGAGGGGGAGGGGGAGGGGACCTCCCCTCGGCGTATTGGAGGGGGTTGTATTGGAGGATTTACGGTAATACACCCTCCCAAGACCACTTTGAGTTAATAAGCCCCCCCCCCCCCTATAATTAAGCAGTTTGCAATAAAAACAATAAACGACTCATTCAACCAACATGGTCGAGGAGTGCGCCGCTGGTTGAGCGGGTGCTGGTCTCCCATGGTGGTCTCGCGCGGGCAGCTGGAGTTTTCTCTTTCTAACAACCGCGGTACGCCACCAACAAACAACTGGCGACTGGCACTGCATATCTCGCGCCAATTTCGCGGCCACGCGTCAGATAAAAAACGCAATTTCGCGATCGCGACGCACGCATTCCGTTAGCTAAAATGCAGCGTGTTAGGTAAAAAGGGTAATTTTCGCACGCAGCCGCGCGCTAGTATAAAAAGGCAATTTCGGCGCTGTTTGGCGTCTGCCCTTTAGAGCGGATTGAAGGTTTCCGCGGTCGCGTGTCTTGCTGGCATGTGATGGGCTCTATCTGCAGCCGCCCAACTCGTGCGTATGTACATACCGTAAACCCTATGATCAGCCCCCGGGACCTAATTGTTTCGTTCGAGCTCTAGGACACTAGGAGGGTGTATGATTATATGGGGGGGGGCTAATTATCGGGGGGGCTTATAAACTGGAAGTGTCGATGATTGGGAAGATGTGTGGGAAAAGGACGTGGAGGCGATTTTTAAGGGAAAAAGACGCTGTGCACGCACGTTGGTACACTCTAACACACTCTCACACAGTCTCACATATGTACACATACGTGTACAGGGTGTATCAAAACTATATGCTCCCCCCTAGGGAAATACTGGTTGGACGGATTTTGCTGAAAT
Source organism: Paralinhomoeus sp. GSCO2_6 (assembly GCA_030248085.1). Classification (NCBI taxonomy): domain Eukaryota; kingdom Metazoa; phylum Nematoda; class Chromadorea; order Monhysterida; family Linhomoeidae; genus Paralinhomoeus; species Paralinhomoeus sp. GSCO2_6. The sequence continues at coordinate 10,607 of JASAMY010001767.1, read as the reverse complement.
TTAACATAGATGTAGGCCTAACAAAAATACATGACCAAGTTGAATTTCACGCAAATCGAACAACCGAGCGTCGAGATAGGAGCAATCATCCAAGGTACAGTGAAAATTCTTGCTGTTTTCACCACTGCACCCGTTTCTTGGAAAATCAGCAGTGCTGGGTCGACGTCAGATCGGTCGGTGATGGCCGAGTCATGCGGCTCTCTGTTCCAGTGCTCGGTACCCATCGTTCTGATCGCTACAGCTTTTGAGGCCTGAGCCACCCAATTTCCGCTGTGCACCTTTGTCGCGTGCATTCAGAAAGTGACTGCCGCTGCTTCATCGACGAGACGCACTTGGTCAATGTCGCTGACCTTTCGGAAGCGCGACATGGCCCTCGACACTCGTTTAAAACAATTGTTTACCATTCAATGAGAAATCGTTGCCATAAAACACACAGTAATGTTTTTACGCAAAACCAACTTTTTTCACTGTACCTTGGATAATTGCTCCTATCTCGACGCTCGGTTGTTCGATTTGCGTGAAATTTAATTTGGTCATGTATTTTTGTTAGGCCTACATCTATGTTAAATTTCAGCAAAATCCGTCCAACCAGTATTTTCCTAGGGGGGGAGCATATAGTTTTGATACACCCTGTACATACACACACATACACGACCATACATACACCCAGACATGGAAACATGTGCCTTCCCGACGATGGTACCATTTAGGAAGGGGGTGTAATTATAGGGGGGGGGCTTATTAACTCAAAGTGGTCTTGGGAGGGTGTATTACCTTAAATCCTCCAATACAACCCCCTCCAATACGCCGAGGGGAGGTCCCCTCCCCCTCCCCCTCCGTTCATACCTCTTCGTTCGCCTCCCCCTCCCCCTCCGTTCATACCCGTTTTCCCCTCCAACTAAAACTGTCTGCTCAGCTCACTCATATGTATTTTTTACTGCTATTTTTTTGGCCGCGCGTTGTTTTCGCACTGACATAGTGGTGGCGCGCGTGGTTGCCACGCGCGAGCCCCAGGTTCGTCCTTTTTGCTGTAGTTGAAAAACGCTGTAAATTAGAAGCATGTGCGAAGAAGCACGGGCGTCGAAACCGGGCATATTTTGCCTGTGTGTGCTCGTCCTGTTATGCCACAACAATAGTCGATCCGTCTCCCCCTCCTTTCATTCAAATTTTCCCTCCCCTCCGTTCATACCCTTTTGCCCCTCCAACTAAAACTGTCCGCTCAGCTCACACATACGTATTTTTTGCTGCTATTTTTGGCCGCGCGCGGTTTTCGCACTGACATAGTGGTGGCGCGCGTGGTTGCCATGCGTGACCTAAGCGTGAGACGCAGGTTCGAAAATTTTCGTCGCACTTGAAAAGCGCTGCAATCAGAAAATGTGGTCCAGGGAGTGACAGAAGCGTTTGGCGTGAGTGTCACGCTTGTTTAAACTTTTTTCCATGCGTTTTTCCACGCACTTACCATCCAAATTGGAGACGGATTCTTCCCCTCCCCCTCCCCCTCCGTTCATACCCCTTTGCTCCCCTCCCCCCTCCCCCTCCCCCTCCGTTCATACCCCATTCCCCTCCCCCTCCCCCTCCCCCTCCGTTCATACCCCTCCAGAAGGAAATTGCAATTGCCAGAAAACGATTTATTTGCGATACCTTGGACAGCTGTGAGACCCCGGGCCAATTCTGGTCAGCAATCCGTCGTTTAACTGGCAAGGGTCGCCAGGGTGTCCCACCGTTGCAACATAATGGGTCTGTCAAGTCGACGCCTGGCGACATTGCAGAATCGCTGGCACAAAAATTCCACTCTGTGTGGAACACTGACCACGTGGAGCCGTCTGAGGAATTACAAGGCTGTCTACGATCTGGCCCAGCAGACGGCCCTCCAATACCGTCCTGCCCAGTCCCATTTGTCGAGCATGAACTATCTCACTTAAAAGTCAAAAAAGCTGTTGGGAAGGACGGTATACCGGCTGTTTTCCTGAAAAATTGTGCGTCTGTCTTAGCACCTTCACTGGCGGCTTTATTCGACAAATCGTTTATACTGGCTTCCATTCCGAAGGTGTGGAAAGACGCTTTAGTCACGCCTGTGCCAAAGATTTCTGCTCCTACATCGACAGACGACTATCGTCCAATTGCTCTGCTTCCAGTGGTGTCAAAGGTTATGGAGCGCCTGGTCCTGGTCAGACTGCGACCGTTTGTTGATCCTTTGCTTAATGTGGATCAATACGGGTTTCGAAAGGGTCGTTCTACGGTGGATTGTCTGGCTGACGTCACTCATTCTTTGTCCCTTGAGATAGAGAGACATAACCCTTAAAGCGTGACTCCCTTTTTTTCGTGACTCCCTCCGTGACTCCCTCGCAAGGAATCGCTGTTTAGTGAAAAAATTTATCACTTATATTGGCGTTTTTACACGAGTGACAAAGAAATCAAATACCAGTGAAGACACTCACTAGTTTTCAAAATTTTTAAGATTAGTTAAAAACGCCCTGAACTACAAAACCTTAACTTTCCCCTTAACCTACGTAAGGGAAGTTAATGACATTTTCACCAAGAAACGAATTTCTTTCACTGGATAACAGCAGAAGTCGTTTTTTTTTAACATGCTTTTTACTGGTGATCTAATTCAATTTATTGGTAATTCCAGATCAGGGACTGCATGTGGGTGTCTCGAGGCCCTGCTATGGATGGAACATGTGGGACAAGTCAATGCCACTATAGGCTATTGACAGTTGTTGCAAAACTGCTTGGCCAGTACTAGTGATCATGTGCTGTACTAGTGATAGCCTGTGACTTTGCGAAAATGCATATGCATGTGCATGCTCGGAAAACGCAAAATTTTTGAGTATCACTAGTGACTCGTGCCCTTAGCCAATCTTCGCCATCCTTAATGCGCCATCCATCCTTAATTCCTGAAATTATACAAATTTTTTCACTAGACTAGGGCACCAAAATGGCGTGTTTCACCAATCAGTAAACTCCCTTACGCAGGTTAAGGGGAAGTTAAGGAAAAGAAACATAAAACTAGTAGTTCAAGTCCTTGACCAGCATTTTTAAAAGAGGCAGTCATGGGGGAGTCATTTGGGGGTCACGGTCAAAAAACTTCACTAAACCATTTTTTACGATGAATAGTGTTGGGCAATGCTGACTAGTGCAAATTTTCTTTACTAGTTTTTTTACCGTGACTCCCAGGGAGTCAAAGCCGTTTACAAAAAGGTGGGGAGTCACGCTTTAAGGGATAAGAGAGCTGTGGTAGTTCTCTTTGATGTTCGTCGAGCTTTTGACACTTGTGTACACAACCTCCTTCTGGAGAAGTTGCTCCAAGAATTCATGGTACCCACCTACTTGATCTGCTGGCTACAAAATTATTTATCTGGCCGGTCTTTCTCTGTCTCTGTTGGCTCCTCATCGTCTACTGCTCGCGATATTCTCTCCGGTGTTCCCCAGGGGAGCGTCATTGGCCCGTATGTACCTCTACCTCACCTTCATCAACAGCTACTGCGATGTGGCGCTTTGCTCCGAGTCAAAGTCCAAGTTCTTCGCAGACGATCTCATCTACCTCAGGTCGGCTGCCAGTGCTGCCGATGAGGAGAAGATTCAAGAGGACGTCTGCAAGATTAGCGACTTCTTTCGCGGCATACATCTGCAGCTGAACCCGCCCAAGGTCAAAGTGATGGTGCTGGGGCTGCACGCCACTGCGCCGCAGTTGTCGAGGCCTCTTCTACTGGAGGATCAACCCCTACAGGTCGTCAATGAGGCCAGGTACCTGGGCGTCCTGCTCGACCGCCGACTCTCCTACACTGCGCACATACAAGCAGTCACCACCAAGGCGCGTCGGGCCATCGGCGTCATGAACCGCGTTCTACGCAACAAAGCGCCAGTCAGGTGTCTATCGCGGGTCTATTTTACGTGCATTCTGCCGGCCTTGTTGTACGCGGTGGAAATTTGGCTCCCTGGCACAAAGCAGTCCATAGGAAAGGTAGAAAAGGTCCAACGGCAAATGGCGCGTTTGTGTACAAATATCTATGTCCTTCCATACACCGAGCTGCTGGACAGGTTGGAATGGCAGTCCCTGTGGCGTCGCGCGCTAATACTTCGCTTGTCGCTATTCTACAAATTGTACTGGCGGATGCATTACCTTCCCGATGGCTACCTCATCCACTCTGAGAATCGTCGTAGTCGGCGGTTGTCAAATGTACATGCTGTCGAACTAATGGCGCGTACTGTCGTGGTTCGTAACCAATTTCTGTACAGTGCTACATCAGCTTGGAATCTCCTTCCGGATGAGATTGTGACTTCTAGGTTTAAAAACGTCGTGATCTACTTCAAAAGTGATGCATTTTTTGCATTTCTAGAGCGTAAAAACTTGTATCTGGATGCGAGTGTGGTGATTGGAGGCCTGTAGTTTGTGTTCTATTTTATTGCTATCACCGTGCCCATGTCGTCCTTGGACTCTCCCCAATGCTTCGCGTTGTCTACGTCCCTTGGGATGTGTTGGGATTGGCCAAATAAAACCGAACCGAAACCGAACCGAAACCGAACCGAAACCGTGTTGTTTCTAATTCCTATGTTGCAACACTGTAACCCTTAGCATCCTTGTAGAAAGGGCTGCCATGGTGAAAAAACTGGAGGAAAGGCAGAATACACACTGCTTTCTAGAGTGCCCCATCTGCAAAGATGGACTGAAGGAGGTACATCAATTGTTTGTGTCAAGCCACTCAAACACTGTGTACTGTTATTGCGGTATGTGCATATGTACTGGTATTGCAAGTTGCTGCAATTACTGTAAATGCTGCCCAGCCTACCGTAAATCCTCCAATAGTGCCCCCGGGGCACTATTTTTTCAACCTCTTCTTACCCGGGGGCACTATTAAGGCCGGTTTATACTTCTGTTATTTCATGTTATTTGTTAGAAAATTACATGCTCTGCAGACATGTTCGCGGATTGCAATTTATACTTATTTTTAGAGAACACCAAGATAACAAATCCCAGCGAACAAAAAAGTGTTCGCGGAGCATGTAATTTGTAAGTTCAAAAAGTTGAACTAGCAGTTTGTTTGCGCGCGCATTTTTCCCAATTTTTTCATAGGATCAAAAGCAGACGGACGAATGGAAAGAGGAGCTTATCGAAGCAGTGCAGCTGAACCCGACGCTGTGGGACAAGGGCCACACTCTCTACAAAGTTCGCGAAGCCGAAATCGGAAGTTCTTTTTGCCAAAATGGAGATATTTGGCACCAGAGCCGGTACAGCTCGAAACTTTTCTGCTTTTCTCTGCTTTTATTCCTGTGGCGACCGCATTTCAGCCAACTACTGCAGAGACTGGAAGTCGTTGAGCGACGCGTTCCTGATTGGCAAAATCGACAAAAGAAGTGGAATGGATCCACTGCCTCTAAGCACCGCCCAAGTAGCGATCAGAAGCAGCAGCATACACCCCACCCCTGTCAGACGCCATCCTGAGACTTTCGGGAAGGCCCCCGCCCCCCCCCCCCTGAAGGCAATGATTTCCTAAAGTTCTAGCCTGCAGCACTGTAGTTATGCCCATTTCCGTTTTGAGGCTTGCACGTGGCCGACCGACGCGGGATTTGAAGAGTGAGCTGCACAGGCGATTGGTGATACGCGACATCAACTACATGCTACAACTACATGCTCGACACCACACACGTTGAAGAGTTGGTAGAATAAAACGAGCGTCTCTATTCATACTTCGCAATTTTGCTCGCACAGAATATACGAGTGAACAAACCTGTAACTGGGAATTGGACCATTTTGGGCGAGGGTTTGAGCACTTTCTGGGGGGGGGGAAAGGGGGGGTCTGGGAGGAACAATATGCACTGGTAGGTCGATTTTATAGTAGAAAGTTCCCTAAAAAATTCTGAAGGGGGGGGGGGGGGGTAGGCGGGTTGACACAAACCTGGGGGGCGGGGGTGTGCCGCGTAGGGCCAAACCCAGAACCAAAGGGGGGAGGAAAACCACCCAAACCCCACCCCAGTTACAGGTATGCACGCGAACGCGACACGCGAACGCAAAAGTCGACAGTGTCGAAAAAAATTACGTCACACGTCTCCTTGACGATGTTGCTCATGCTGGGCTTCGACACGCTTGACTGTGCGCCACGGACGACTGCATGTCGCCAGAAGTGAGAAATCTGAAACGGATACAACAGTCAGTTCAGTTACTCGCAGCATAATAAATTAATTTAAGAATAAAGATAAACCCGCAGCGTAATCGACTCCACAGCCGCTCCTCGGAAGTGATCGGTGATTCAAGTGTCGGCTTGCTTTTAATATGAGAGCGGATTTTGTCCAGCAGCTCGTCAATCTTGTCGCGGCTCATCCGATAGTAGTTTTGATTAACCTCAGCGTCCAATACTTCATCGACAGGAGTTGGCCTCGAGAAAATGCCGTCGATATCGCGGTTCTGCTGTAAAGACGAACGTACCAACGACGCTGTCACCTTTCCACGCTTTTTAGCAGCTCCAATGTAACTATTTCTCACTTCAATTTTTGCCTTTTCGTAAGAAATCTCACTTTAACAAGGCTTCGACACCAGCGCGAAATTTCTAGCAAAAAAAATCGGGCGAGCACTTTGCTATTAGATCGTTACTGTAGTAGTTTGATCGATTACTGTAAAGAGCACGGTCAAACTAACACTGCTAGATTCTAACATGCTAGCTGGCTTTTGTCCACTGTTCGCTGCTAACGAAGTATAAACCGGCCTTTAGAGGGGGGGGGGGCACTATTTGAGGGCGGCTTCGATTATTTCAACCTAAACATTTTCAATGGCAATGCTAGTTTCGCTGTCAAAATTGCTGATTTTTCGATGATTTTAATCACTTTTGCCACATTTAATGGTTGATTTACCGCTAATAGTTGCTGAAACGTACTATTATTGGTTAGTAGTAGTGTGTATACACGACATATGCTAGTGTGTTAGAATGGTTGGAAGGGAAGTATGCAAGTATAGATGTTATGTAACAACTATGTACTTGACTGTTATCCATGTATTATGCAAATCATAAGGATACTTCTTGCACCTGGGGTACTATTAGAAGAGGCTGCACCATAGTTTAAACATTTCAGTATGTCGGGGGCATTATTGGAGGGGTCCAATACTGGAGAGGAAAGGGGCACTGTAGGAGGGCTTACCAAAGATAACTTTGTTGCTTTAGGCAGTAGCAGAACAAGGGGCACACTGCATCATCAAGATGCAATGTGGCCATGTTGTCTGCAAAAAATGTCATGACAGACTGGCCAGTCAAGCTCCAAATCACTCTTCCCTGCTCCCCACTACCTTTTGATTGGTCATGACTGTTTGAGTTGCGTTTCGCGTGAATATTTTGAAAAGTTTTTGGAAGTAGAGTGGCTGCTTCGTGTGAGCTGTTGATTGCAAACGTGGCGTTGCCGACGCGGGGGTGTCCCCAATTGTTTGCCGACTCGAGTTGTCGTACTAGAAGAAGAGCTGCCGCGGCGCCATTTCTGGCTTTTTGGCTGGATTGTTCAAGTCAAGGTCGGGAATGGATCAGGATGGATACGTCAGAATTTCATTTTCCATAAAATCGGTTTTAAGCGTCTCCACTGAATCACCTTTTGTAGCGACCATAGTGGTCTGTAGCTAAAATGCCAAAAGGGGCTGCACGTTGCGTACGGTAATAAACAGTTACAAGTCGACACAACGACACAACACAGCACATATAGGTAGTATGTTAAATGACGAGTGAATGTTAGGTGTGCTGTGCTGCGGTCCTGGCACACCAAAATATCCACTCGGAAAAGAAATTTTTTCAATTTAAAATTTTTTTTAAGAAAGAAAGTTTTTTTTAAAGAAAACTTTTAATTTAAAATTTTTTTTTTCACATCCCTAGATCGTACCTAGTAAGCCAAAAAGACACTGTGGGTGTCCATAAAAAAAGTAGCCATCCATGTAATCGGCCATAAGCTGTTTAAATGTGACCCGCCTTAAGCGGTGTGGTGGTGACTGACCGCTACAATCGCAACTCAACCTCAACAGAACAGCCTAACACTGGCAACGCCACAGAGAGCGAAGGGTCGAGCGGCGCGCTCTGGAATGCCTACCTAGACGGACACGCGGCCAAAGCAAAATGACCACACAGAATGGCAACACTGTCCACCTTGACCGCGGGCATTACTTGAATTCCACCGTCACTTTGATGGTGGAGTCCTTGGGCATTCTTGGTGTGTTCAGTTGAATGTTCTGCAGTGCGGTAAAGTATGCACCCACGAATGGCGCTTAGGGTGGGGGGAGGGGGGGGGGGGGCGGCGGAGGCAGTTCGTGTACCAGCGGCGCTCCTGGAGGCCCTGGGGAAGCGGCTAGTGGAGGCCTCGGTTGCGACAGCGGCAGATCCCGCAGTCCGGACGGTGGCCCGGCTGGTTGCTGAGGTGCCACCTGGAGAGACTCTGCCTGCGATCTCTGCGGCTGTCGAAGTGGAAGCGGTTTCTAAATGTAGCGCATGTGCGCGTGCGCCACTGAAATGTGTTGTCTTTGTGTGTGCGTGTGTGCTTACCGTTTGGTCAGAACTCCGAACATACCGTAAATCCTCCAAAGAACGCCCCCCCTCCAATGATCGCCCCCCCTCCAATGAACGCCCAGGGTAGAGGGTTTGTTGAAAAAATAAACGCCCACTCTCCAATGAACGCACAGGGGCGTGCTTTAGAACACAGTTATGCAATGAAATGCTTGTCAAAACAGGTATTGTCACGCGATATTCTACGTTTGGGTACTGTATATTGCCTGTACGCACTAGAACAGCTATTGTTTAGCCACTGCAGAAGGTGATTTGCACCAATAACCGTACAATTTTCATGTTTAACTAACGATTATTGGGTCTGCACAGCATTGTTGCAACGCCATTTAGTAGTTGAGTTTATGAACGCCCCCCCTCCAATGAACGCCCCCCCTCCAATGAACGCCCAGGGTAGAGGGTGGGTTGAAAAAATAAACGCCCAGGGCGTTCATTGGGGGATTTACGGTATAAGTATTCCAAGAGCCCATAGGTCCACGAAAAAGCCATACCCTTCTTCCCTCCGCATCTCCGGCGCCATGCATAACTAAAAATCTGGGCGTTGGGACGGTTGTTGACCCGTTGGTAACTCGTCGTGTTTTCTTTGTTTTCGCCCCCCCCCCCCGCCCTACCCTCTTTCTGGGCCCCTCCCCAGCCCGTGTCGGCGGCGTGTCTTTCGCCCATTGCTGCGTGGGAGCTGGGCGCCTAGGCTTGGCGAGCCGCTGCTGGCGTTCGCTCTCGAATGAAAACCCAATCGTAGTGACTGGCCGCCCGCTCGCTATTCGGGCCTCCGGTCAGAAGCGTGTAGAGCGTTGTCCTCCTTTTCCGTTCTCTGTATTCGCTGCACGAACCCAACTGTGAGTGGGCTAGCCACAAAACGCGAGCTTGCCAGCGCGCAACCTAGGTATAATCAACCAGACCGCTTGAACGGCAGGAAAACGAGACGAGAAAAACGCTAGTGCCATTCAGGGGGCCAGTGGCTGGATGCGCGCGCAAGCCCGCAAGGTGCCCGCAAGCCATCTTCTCGGTTTGTACCAAAAACTAAAATCCCACAAGTTTGGCTGTGTATAGCTCCTCTCATACCGTTGACCGTGTCGGTTGCTGTTTTGTGTTAGGAAGGATAGGTTGAGCATTAGTTTGGGCAGCGCATGGCCTAGTGGCAAAAAACCGGCCTCTTGCGCGCAAGGTCCTGGGTTTGATTCTTGATGGAGCCACTAGATCGAGGACATTCCTTTCCATGGAGTTTCTCGTGCCATCGCCGCCCTAGATTACAGATGGCGTTCTTCCTAAAGTCTTCGGCTAATTATGCGGCAGTAGACGGGAAGGCGTCATGGAGATGGGTAGGCTACATGGGCCATTGACGGCCTCCTAGCGTCGCCCCAAATCCAACAACCAACAACAGGTTAAGCAAGCCCCGTGGCGCGCGTAAAGCCGGACATTTTCCTTAGAATATGGGAGACCTGTGTCATATTTTATTATTTGAATATATTTCCTCATTTTTAGGAGGAGGTGGGAGAGAGGGAGGAGATGCCGCACACCTCTCCGCTGCTCGAAGCCTCTCCTCTTTCGCCTCCGCCGCCGGAGGAAATGAAGAGATGGAGGTGACGGCGAGGCGGCACAGGCGCCGCACTTGCAGCGATCCAGGCCCGGTGTGTGACTTGCAAAAATCATTTTTTTTTTTGCTGACGTGCCCATTTTATCGACATTTCTAGGAGAGACTGTTGTGCACGAGCAGCGGCTTCAACGGAAGCAGCAGACACGACGGCCCTGTGGTAACTTCTTTCTTGATGGAGGTAAACAGAATATCATTTGTCCTTTGATTTGTAGATCTGCTGCCGGGTCTGTTGCAAAGGCCGAGAGAGCCGCAGACTGCTGTTGTGGAGGTGCGCCTCCGAGCAGACCCGTCAACATGGTACGTTTCGTTTATTACTAATTGTCAGATTACCATTTCTTTTTTTTATTTTAGTGCTGGTGCAGCCAGTGCTGAGGGGCCCCCGATGATGGGCCCTTGCAATTGCTAGCGGTGTTGACGGGGCGCTGCCTTTCGCGCCCCATAAGACACCCCGGCGCCGGAAGATAAGTACGTGCCGTTCATGTTGAGCT
>JASAMY010001601.1:0-119631 GCA_030248085.1 Paralinhomoeus sp. GSCO2_6 | reverse complement strand
CTTCTTTTTGAATGAACTCCGCTGACTTCTTCTGAACTTCGGCGACCTGCTGTTGCGCCGTCGTGCCCAGCTCGGCAGCCTTGCGCACCACGTCCTCGGTGCGCGACTTCACCATGTCCTTGAGGCCGCCGAAGCCGCCAAATCCAAACGACGACTTTTTCATTTTTTGTGTCGCCGCGCATGCCCTTCGCTAACGTGTGCGGCGGCGCGATTGGAGGCGCGGCTGGACCACTTGTCGGTTGAGTGGCAGCGTTGCGGTCGTCTTCTTCATGCTCGAAAAGTTTGACGCCACCACCACCACCGCCATGCATCGCGCTAGGAGGCGCTGGCGTCACCTCTCTGTCCGCGTGTCGGCTCGCCTCCGGCCTCTCTCCCGCCGCGGAAGCTTCTCTCTCCAAGCGTCGTCTACGCTCGAAGCGCCCTCCTCGCGCCTCTGTTCCTCCCGCACCGCCTCTTCAGTAAGAGGAGCGTATGCCGCCGCCAGCTCGCTGAATAAATCAATTCTTCGGTAGGCGGCGGTCGATCAGCGCTCGTCCTTGGCGCTGTTAAGGCCCGGCGGGGGCGACGGACGCGTGGCGCATAGGGAGCCGTCATCGCTCGTCTCCTCGTCTCTCGGCGTCCCGCCCTGCGCGTCAGCTTCCCTGGTCCCGCTTCAAAGGCAGGAGGAACGGAGCAGTAGGAGCCAGTTCGTCTCGGGACGGCGGCTAAGATAACGGTCATTTCACTCTCGGTTTCACCAACCTCCTCCATCCAAATCTCCCAAGGGTAGAGCGGAAGTAGGAGAAGGAAGCGGCGCCTTGAATCGCGGTTGGCTGGTCGCTAGGAGAGGTCGGGTCAATAGCCGATTCTTCGTCGCTGAAGGAGCGCTGTCGTGGGCTCTGGCAACGTCAACGTCGGCAAAGCTGTTGCTTTCCTCGACGCCTTCGCTGGCGTCGTCAAGGACACCCGGTTGAGCCGCTGCTGCTTAATTCCGCTGCAGAGCCACTAAGAGTAAAGTCGTCGCCAATGTCTTGCTCGGTCGATTTCCCGTCGCCGGCTGTTGCTTGGGCGACGACCGCTTGCTCGATAACGGAATACGATGAAACGCCCGCGGGCCCTCTAATTTCGTCGGGAAGTGTGTGCACGACGGTTTCTTCATCGCCATGCTGGATCACGAACGCGGTGTGCTCATTGACCTGCTCTACTTCGTGAGACAAAGCAACTTGGACTTGAACAGGGGAACTTTCCGTTTCGATTGTTTCCACGTGTGCTAATTCCAGTTCCGGTGGGCACGACAAGTCGTAAGGAGGCGCCGGTGACGCTTCTTTTGGGTCGCTGATGAGAACGGTGCGAACGACTGGTCACCGTCGAGCGACCACTCCAAAACGAACGGGCGCCGAAAACGACTCTGCTGCAAACTCGGGAAAGATCTCCGTCGTCGCCGTCGTCGTAGTCGTCGTCGTTGGACAGCTGAACGCTCTCCTGGTCGATGCTGAATGAGCTGCGCCTTTCTGTAGTGCGTTTCTTCGGGCCCCTCGTCGCCCATGTCAAAGGAGCTGCGCCAGACCGAGTCGCTCATCCCGAGGAGTCGGAGGTGCCGAAGCGGTTCGACCCGCTTTCGCCTTCTGCATCTGCAGGTCACCGGCGTCGTTGAGACGAACGTCCGGCTCGTCCACTTGGCTAACCGAGCCGCAGCTCGTGCGCACGCTGCAGATGGCCTCGGTCGAACCGAACTGGGCGTAGTGACCGGTCTACGACGAAGACGACGCGGAGATCTGCCGCGAGCCACTGTCCGTGAGACCGTCTGCAAGGTAGGCGACGTCATCCAGCTGGGTGTCCATTCCCTGCTCCTGCTCTGCTGGAGAGTGAGCGAGGGTCGCTGGTTGCAAAGCGGTGTCAACCATTTCAACCTGTTCTACTGCATCGTCAGCGATTTGTTCAGTTGGCGAAGTCGGTACGATAGCTCTTGAGGCTTCACGGCTTGGCTTTCACTGTCTTGCAGATGGTCATAATCCCAGTAGTGGACCGCGTCGGGAGGCGGGGACGGACTCTGCACCGCAATCTCGACGTCGGCAACGCTAGAGCGGCAAGGCTTTGTCGGGAGCTTGAAGAATCGAGCGTGACTTGGAGTGGTGGGAGGGGAAGGGGTCGTCTTCCTGGTCGGAGGTTTCGCTCATGATGGGCATGCGCTCGACGGAGGAGGCGACGCTCGACGGCCTGGATCTCTCTCGAAAGATGGCCTCGCCCAGACTTCCCTCAACGTCTGCTGGCGGGCTCGCCTTGCCACATGTCAGTAGTCAGCTCTTCAAACTCCACCAACACCGTTTGGTCACCTCTTGAGTCAATGGCTTCATCATCGTCCTCATTCTTGTTTTTCTTACTGGCAGTATGATCCTGGTCTTGCAACTGAATGGCAAGCTGACCTTCTGTTGAAGGTTCCAACTTTCAAGGGACACACTTCAACTCATGACGCATTATACAGGGTATCAAAATCAGTATGCAAATCTGTGTCGTCTGGTAGTGCGATCATACCTGAGCGCAGATCTTGGGTAAGGGTTAGCAAAATTGCAGACATTTTGGCTTTCGAAGGCAAAAACGGTACTTTATCGATATTGGCCCAACGGTTGTATATTTTTGTAACCCCCCAGCTTCAATGGGCAGTTACGCCTGGGCTACTTGTTTCAAAAAGTCCGGCCATAGGAGAAGGGGAAAAGTATTGGTCGACTGATTATGGGGGCTAACTAAGGAACTGGAAGGGCTGGTGTGTGGAGAGCTTTGCTGGTATGAGGCGAGTGGAGGGGTTTCTTAAGGGAAAAAATACACACTGTGCACCATGGCCAGTACGCTCTCATACACTTTCACACACATACGCTACATGTACACACACACACGCATGCATGCACACACACACACACACACACACACACACACACACACACACACACACACACACATATATATGGGGCTAATTACACGGTTTACAGTATACTGCATGTGACTCACCTCCCGTGGTAAATTGTCACCAGATAAATCTCTACTGGAGAGGTCTTGTCCATCAGTATATCCAGATGATGAAATATTAATTGGGCTCACTGTATTTTTGCCATTCACATGCATAGTATGTACTGCATGGTCACAACTGGTTCCTTCTGGTTTGTTGTCCATTTGAGCATGCCCTTCAACAAGTCCTTCAAACATGGCCCTAGTCATTACAGCATCAATATGAGCCTTCTCATCTTCATTCAATGAAGAGGAGGCACTTTGGGAGCCTTGAGTAAATGGATTCACCCTTTTAGACTGCTCTGGCCCATCGATGACAATATGAGACAGTTCTTCAACTGTTTTTTCAATACTTATAGCAATATCTTTTTCTCTTCATTTGTAAGAGACAGTGAAACGTGGCTCATAATACTTACAAATGCAACACTTTGATTGCTCAGATGTGTAGTAGGTAGAACTTGTTCTGCTTCTATTACAGAACCCTGAATGTGCAAAGCTGGGCTTTGATTTCCATTGTCTTGCAGAGTTGCTTCCATTTCATCAAATTGTTCATTGGATGCCAAATTGTGTGCACCTTTTCCTAAGCACATACTTTGATTACCAAAGTCTGTTGTAGTTTCTGTTTGCAGTAAACCCTTGTGTGAGCTGTTCATAACATCTGCAATATGAGCAGTGTCTTCAAAAGTTGGACTTGGTAACCTTTTATCTGCTATTGAACTGCACTGACTTGAGATGCTTGCAGAGTTTGACTTTGCAAGAACTTGGTCAGGCATATGCTCATCCATACAATTTGGATCTGGCTCCACTTCAACTTCAAAGCTGCTATCTCGTTCATCTGGGCCAGATGTCTTTGAACTCATTGAGTCTTTGAGCTCGGTTGGAGACACATGCTTTGCCACATCCGGGTTGCCACTTTCACATAGATCATTTTCTATATTTTTGTTGCTCTCTGGTTCTACATCCTTGGTTACTCCTTCAGATGTCATGCTTTCTGCCTCTGACATCTGCCTGTTCATCATTGAACTGCTCGGGATTGTTGAGTCTAACATTTGCTGTAAATACTCATCAGCTTGTTTTTGAAAATCTGAAATGCAATATGTTTGTTCTTTTTCTTCTTCTAATGGTTCTTGAGAATTCACAATTGTTGTGCTTGGGACTGCTGTGAAAACTGATTCAACAGGTCTTGGGACTGCTGAAAGTGGTCTTTCTTGCACATCCATTTCAGCTCTTCTCAGAACATCAGAGATATGAGCCTTTTCTTGAGATGTCAAACTGTCTGACTTTTTGTCCACCATTGAACTGCTTTGGCCGGCTGAAACTGGTCTTAGTTGCACATCCTCTTCAGCTCTTCTCAGAACATCAGAAATATGAGCCTTTTCTTCAGATGTCAAACTGTCTGACTTTGTGCCTGCCAGCTTGGTACTTGCTGACCAGCTTGGTACTGCTGAAACTGATTGTTGTTGTCCATCCTCTTCAGTGCTTCTAAGAACATCAGAAATGTGAGCCTTTTCTTCAGATGTCAAACTATCTGATCTTTTGTTTGCCATGGAGTTGTACTGGCTTGGGATGACTGCAGAAGTTGTTTTTAGAGAATGTTGTTTATCTAACCACTTTGGATCTGAATCTGCCTCAGCTTCAAAGCTGCTACTGTGTTCATCTGGGCCAGATGTCTTTGAGCTCACGGAGTCATTGAGCTCTGTTGGAGACATTTGATTTGCAAAACCAAGGTCACCACTTTCAAATAGGCCACTTTCTAAATTTTTGTTGCTCTCTGGTTCTTCATCATTGGTTGCACCTTCAGATGTCATGCTTTCTTCCTTTCTATTTGAGCTGCTTGGGATTGTTGAGTCTACTATTTGCTGTAAATCCTCATCTGCCCTTTTTTGAACATCAGAAATGTGAAATGTCTGTTTTTTGACTCCTTCCAATGCTCCTTGTGAATCCACATTTGTTCTGCTTGGGACTTCTGTGAAAACTGATTCTAAATTATTGTTGCCTTCTGGTTGTTCATCATTGCTTACTCCAGATGTCATCCTTTCTGCCTTTCCATTTATCATTGAGCTGCTCTGGCTTGTTGAGTCTAACATTTGCTGTAAATCTTCATCAGCTCTTTTTCGAACATCTGAAGTGCAATTTGTTTGTTCTTCTTCTTCTTCTTCTTCTTCTTCTTCCAATGCTTCTTGTGAATTCACAATTGTTCTGCTTGGGACTGCTGCGAAAACTGATTCAACAGGTCTTAGTTGCACATCCTCTGCAGCTCTTCTCAGAACATCAGAAATATGAGCCTTTTCTTCCGATGTCAAACTGTCTGACTTTTTGCCTGCCATTGAACTGCTTGTTACTGCTGAAACTCGTTGTTGTTGTGCATCCTCTTCAGCTCTTCTAAGAACATCAGAAATAGGAGCCTTTTCTTCAGATGTCAAACAATCTGATTTTTTGTCTGCCATGGAGTTGTACTGGCTTAGCATGACTGCAGAAGTTGTTTTTAGAGAATGTTGTTCATCTAGCCACTTGGGATCTGAATCTGCCTCATCTTCAAAGCTGCTATCTTGTTCATCTGGGCCAGATGTCTTTGAACTCATTGAGTCATTAAGCTCTGTTGGAGACACATGCTTTGGCATATCAGGGTCACCACTTTCAAATAGATCATTTTCTATATTTTTGTTGCTCTCTGGTTCTTCATCCTTGGTTGCTCCTTCAGATGTCATGCTTTCGGCCTTTCTATTTATCATTGACTGGCTTGGGACTGCTGAGTCTAATATTTGCAGTAGATCCTTGTCAGCTCTTTTTTGGACATCTGAAATGCCACTTGTTTGCCCTTCTTCTTCCAATGCTTCTTGTGATTTCACAATTGTTCTGCTTGGGACTGCTGTGAAAACTGATTCAACAGATCTTAGTTGCGCTGCTTGTGCACCTTGATCAGCTCTTCTTAGAACATCATAAACATTGGCGTTTTCTTCGGATGTCAAACTGTCTGATTTTTTGTGTTCCATCAAACTGCTTTGGCCTGCTGAAACTGGTCTTTGTTGCACATCTTCTTCAGCTCTTCTCAGAACGTCAGAAATATGAGCCTTTTCTTCAGATGTAAAACTGTCTGACTTTTTGTCTGCCATTGAACTGCTTGGTACTGGTGAAACTGATTGTAGTTGTGCATCCTCATCAGCTCTTTCCAGGACATCAGAAATATGGGCCTTTTTATCAGATGTCAAACTATCTGATTTTTTGTCTGCCATGGAGTTGTACTGGCTTGGCATGACTGCAGAAGTTGTTTTTACAAAATATTGTTCATCTAGCCATTTGGGATGGGAATCTGCCTCTGTTTCAAAGCTGCTATCTTGTTCATCTGGGCCAGATGTCTGTGAACTCATTGAGTCATTGAGCTCTGTTGGAGACACTTGCTTAGCCATATCCGGGTTGCCACTTTCACATAGATCATTTTCTATATTTTTGTTGCTCTCTGGTTCTACATCCTTGGTTACTCCTTCAGATGTCATGCTTTCTGCATTTATATTTATCATTGAGCTGCCTGGGCTTGTTGAGTCTAATGTTTGCTGTAAATCCTCTTCAGCTCTTCTCACAATGTCAGAAATGTGAGCCTTTTCTTCAGATGCTAAACTGTCTAAATTTGTGTCCACTGCTGAACTGCTTTGGACTGCTGAAACTGGTCTTTGTTGCACATCTTCTTCAGCTCTTCTCAGAACATCAGAAATATGTGCCTTTTCTTCAGATGTTAAACTGTCTGACTTTTTGTGCACCGTTGAACTGCTTTGGCCTGCTGAAACTGGTCTTTGTTGCACATCTTCTTCAGCTCTTCTCAGAACATCAGAAATGTGAGCCTTTTCTTCAGATGTTAAACTGTATGACTTTTTGTGCACCATTGAACTACTTTGGCCTGCTGAAACTGGTCTTTGTTGCACATCTTCTTCAACTCTTCTCAGAACATCAGAAATGTGAGCCTTTTCTTCAGATGTTAAACTGTCTGACATTTTGTCCACCATTGAACTGCTTTGGCCTGCTGAAACTGGTCTTTGTTGCACATCTTCTTCAGCTCTTCTCAGAACATCAGAAATGTGAGCCTTTTCTTCAGATGTTAAACTGTCTGACTTTTTGTCCACCATTGAACTGCTTTGGCATGCTGAAACTTGTCTTTGTTGTGCATCCTGTTCAGCTCTTCTCAGAACATCAGCAATATGAGCCTTTTCTTCAAATGTCAAACTGTCTGACTTTTTGCCCACCAGCTTGGTACTTGCTGACCAGCTTGGTACTGCTGAAACTGATTGTTGTTGTCCATCCTCTTCAGTGCTTCTTAGAACATCAGAAATGTGAGCCTTTTCTTCAGATGTTAAACTGTCTGACTTTTTGCCCACCAGCTTGGTACTCACTGACCAGCTTGGTACTGCTGAAACTGATTGTTGTTGTACATTCTCTTCAGTGCTTCTCAGAACATCAGCAATATGAGCCTTTTCTTCAGATGTCAAACTGTCTGACTTTTTGCCCACCAGCTTGGTACTTGCTGACCAGCTTGGTACTGCTGAAACTGGTCTTTGTTGCACATCCTCTTCAGCTCTTCTCAGAACATCAGAAATGTGAGCCTTTTCTTCAGATGTTAAACTGTCTGACATTTTGTCCACAATTGAACTGCTCTGGCCTGCTGAAACTGGTCTTTGTTGCACATCCTCTTCAGCTCTTCTCAGAACATCAGAAATATGAGCCTTTTCTTCAGATGTCAAACTGTCTGACCTTTTGTCTGCCATTGAACTGCTTGGTACTGCCAAAACTGATTGGTGTTGTGCATCCTCTTTAGCTCTTTCTACTAAGACATCAGAAATATGAGCCTTTTCTTCAGATGTCAAACTATCTGATTTTTTGCTTGCCATGGAGTTGTACTGGCTTGGGATGACTGCAGGAGTTGTTTTTAGAGAATGTTGTCTATCTAGCCACTTGGGATCTGAATCTGCCTCAGCTTCAAAGCTGCTATCTTGTTCATCTGGGCCAGACGTCTTTGAACTCATTGAGTCATTGAGCCCTGTTGGAGACACTTGCTTTGCCATATCAGGCTCACCACCTTCAAATTGATCATTTTCTATATTTTTGTTGGTCTCTTGTTCTTCATCCTCAGTTACTCTTTCAGATGTCATGGTTTCTGCCTTTCTATTTATCATTGAGCTGCTTGGGCTTGTTGAGTCTAATATTTGCTGTAAATCCTCATCAGCTCTGTTTTGAACATCAGAAATATGAGCCTTTTCTTCAGATGTTAAACTGTCTGACTTTTTGTCCACCATTGAACTGCTTTGGCCTGCTGAAACTGGTCTTTGTTGTGCATCCTCTTCAGCTCTTCTCAGAACATCAGCAATATGAGCCTTTTCTTCAGATGTCAAACTGTCTGACTTTTTGCCCACCAGCTTGGTACTTGCTGACCAGCTTGGTACTGCTGAAACTGATTGTTGTTGTCCATCCTCTTCAGTGCTTCTCAGAACATCAGAAATGTGAGCCTTTTCTTCAGATGTTAAACTGTCTGACATTTTGTCCACAATTGAACTGCTCTGGCCTGCTGAAACTGGTCTTTGTTGCACATCCTCTTCAGCTCTTCTCAGAACATCAGAAATATGAGCCTTTTCTTCAGATGTCAAACTGTCTGACCTTTTGTCTGCCATTGAACTGCTTGGTACTGCCAAAACTGATTGGTGTTGTGCATCCTCTTTAGCTCTTTCTACTAAGACATCAGAAATATGAGCCTTTTCTTCAGATGTCAAACTATCTAATTTTTTGCTTGCCATGGAGTTGTACTGGCTTGGGATGACTGCAGGAGTTGTTTTTAGAGAATGTTGTTTATCTAGCCACTTGGGACCTGAATCTGCCTCAGCTTCAAAGCTGCTATCTTGTTCATCTGGGCCAGACGTCTTTGAACTCATTGAGTCATTGAGCCCTGTTGGAGACACTTGCTTTGCCATATCAGGCTCACCACCTTCAAATTGATCATTTTCTATATTTTTGTTGGTCTCTTGTTCTTCATCCTCAGTTACTCTTTCAGATGTCATGGTTTCTGCCTTTCTATTTATCATTGAGCCGCTTGGGCTTGTTGAGTCTAATATTTGCTGTAAATCCTCATCAGCTCTGTTTTGAACATCAGAAATATGAGCCTCTTCTTCAGATGTTAAACTGTCTGACTTTTTGTCCACCATTGAACTGCTTTGGCCTGCTGAAACTGGTCTTTGTTGTGCATCCTCTTCAGCTCTTCTTAGAACATCAGCAATATGAGCCTTTTCTTCAGATGTCAAACTGTCTGACTTTTTGCCTGCCAGCTTGGTACTCGCTGACCAGCTTGGTACTGCTGAAACTGATTGTTGTTGTCCATTCTCTTCAGTGCTTCTCAGAACATCAGCAATATGAGCCTTTTCTTCAGATGTCAAACTGTCTGACTTTTTGCCCACCAGCTTGGTACTTGCTGACCAGCTTGGTACTGCTGAAACTGATTGTTGTTGTCCATCCTCTTCAGTGCTTCTCAGAACATCAGAAATGTGAGCCTTTTCTTCAGATGTTAAACTGTCTGACATTTTGTCCACAATTGAACTGCTCTGGCCTGCTGAAACTGGTCTTCGTTGCACATCCTCTTCAGCTCTTCTCAGAACATCAGAAATATGAGCCTGTTCTTCAGATGTCAAACTGTCTGACTTTTTGTCTGCCATTGAACTGCTTGGTACTGCTGAAACTGATTGTTGTTGTCCATCCTCTTCAGTGCTTCTCAGAACATCAGAAATGTGAGCCTTTTCTTCAGATGTTAAACTGTCTGACATTTTGTCCACAATTGAACTGCTCTGGCCTGCTGAAACTGGTCTTCGTTGCACATCCTCTTCAGCTCTTCTCAGAACATCAGAAGTATGAGCCTTTTCTTCAGATGTTAAACTGTCTGACTTTTTGTCCACCATTGAACTGCTTTGCCCTGCTGAAACTGGTCTTTGTTGCACATCCTCTTCAGCTCTTCTCAGAACATCAGCAATATGAGCCTTTTCTTCAGATGTCAACCTGTCTGACTTTGTGCCTGCCAGCTTGGTACTTGCTGACCAGCTTGGTACTGCTGAAACTGATTGTTGTTGTCCATCCTCTTTAGTGCTTCTAAGAACATCAGAAATGTGAGCCTTTTCTTCAGATGCAGGTTGCAAATTAACAAACTTGCCATCAGCATATGGAACTTGCATTTCATTATTCATCAAAATCAACACTTCACTTGTTGTGCTTGCATTAGATCCAAATTCTTCTGCATCATCCTCAGAAAATGGCAACCAAGGTTTCATTTCTAGTTCATTCTTCTCTATGCTTTTTTTAGTGTGTTCATGGACATCATGGAAGGTCTCAATTGATTTATCAAGCTCCATCCAGTGCTCATTTTCACTATTGCTATTAACAATATCTGTGACTTCTATATGTTCTTCAGGAAAAGAGGTTTCACTCATTTGGGGAGAACTGTTTGAGGACACCGATGTGATAACAACTGATGGAATGTTTTGTAATCGTGGTTTGTTATCAAGTGCAACTGAATTCACATCAATCTCAAATTCATCTTCAACAGTAACAGACCTGCTGATATGATCTGAGTCAAGTTCAGATGGAACATTGTGATCACCAATGCTTTCTCTCTAAATGTAATCTCATCCATTCTTGTGAGTGCTGTAATGTCATGCTCACAAAACATTTACTGTAGATCTATAATAAATGTACACCCCATGAAAAGTGTCCTCATAGAGGCCATCCAAAGTCATATGCCCCCAGCCTAAGGTAAGCGGCCCCATGGTATGTGGTTTTAAGAATAACCCAATTTGTGAGAATTTTTGGTGAGTTTCTCTAGTTGCATTGGTGCAGCATTGCGTTGGGTTCATTATGGCTGGTGGGTGGCCTCTTGCACTCATTATGGGCTGAGTGTGACAATTTATTTACTAACTCTTTTGCTGCAAAAGTGGTTTGCAGCAGAGATAATGCATTGCATCTTGCATGCATTTTCACAATTTGCACAATCATTACATAATTTTCCAGCCCATTTCATACCCTGAAACCATAAGGGCCCCATGCCCTCTATGACAATGGTCCCCCAATGATATTTTGCCTTTCTCAGAAGGAATCCAAAATACAGTAGAAGCTATAATAAGCGCCCCAGGTGCTTACCATTTTGGATGACCTTAGAGAGGGGTGATTATCAGAATGGGAGGGCACTAATCATAGGGGGGGGGGGGTGCTGTTTTGATTGCGTACTAGGAACGACCACTGCAATGGTGCAAGCGCAGATGCGCATATCGCATTATCTCCATGGTCAAACAAACAACTTGTATAGCAAAAGAGGAGTAAACATGGATTCTTTCCATAATGAACATGAGATGGTACTGTGCTTGTGCTAATATAACTTGAAGAACTCTACCAAATTGTCAAGATGATGACCCCTTATGGTAAGCGCCCTTCCAGCCAGGGGGCTAATCAGGAGGGGGGGGGGTGATTTTGAATGGCCTATGGAATGGGGCGCTTATGGTAGTGTAGGGTTTACTACAGGTTTGTTATTTATACATTCTTTCTTACCTGAAAATCAGGAAAGTATGTTTCATTTTCCTTGGTTGCCTCAGTTTCATTCTCAGGTTCATCCTCAATGGTGTAGTCTGGCAATAAGATTTCTGCAGGCTTGGAATCGTCCAATGACTCGTGAATAAGAGGAACACCATACAATTTCGAAGGTGATCGCGACCTCAATGAAGCTGTTGAGCATCTCTTCTTTTGCAACACTTTTGTGTGTGGAGACACAACAGGTGCAGAGGAAGTTGAGTCTCGTCTACTTGAGACACTTGTTTCGTAGTGGAAGCCAGCAGTGGCATCAGCTGGCGAAATGCATTTCGCTAACTGTTGAATTGCATTCAGAATCTGCTGCTGTTCAGTGATTATGCTTTCCTCCAGCTGACTGCTACAACTCAATTCACCAGAGATAACAGAATCTGTCAATGAGCCAATATGAGTTGTGCTGCCAGTTTGCGAGCCCACCATGGAACTGCTCAATGAAGTAGGCAATGAGTGAGACACTAGAACGTCAACGTGTTGTCTCAGTGATGAACAGAAGAAGCGCATGAACAGACCCCGTCCTGGTGCTGCTGATGGTCGTGGAGGTGCCGAGTCTGTCCGGCGCCTGCGACCGAGGGAAGATGCCGATGAGGAAGACGACTTGCGTCGGACTACGACTGCGTGAGGCGCGTGGCTCACAGTGACCGCTGCAGAAAACAATCAGAGTGTGGTGGTGCCCGTGCAAAGGAAAAATGCACACTGTCCGTACTTTCCGGAAGGGAGTCCATTTGCACCAATGGAGGGTACTCCGCCGTGTCGTGCTCTCCAGGCGCAAAAGACAGGTCCGGCACTTCGGCTTTGGCTGCTCGTTCCAGCGCAACCGCCTTGAGCATCACCTGGTGAATTTGCATCCTCTCGACATCCGAGAGGCCATCCAGGTCCACGTCGGACAGCTTGCTCTCGGCTGCCTGCTCCAGAGAGCCGGACGAGCTGCTGCTGACGCCGCTGTCGGTCGCTGCCCGTGGTGGCGTAGAGTTGGACCGCGCGGCCCGAGGTGGAGATGCCACCACGGATGGCTGCGCTTCACTGGCGCCCGTCAGGCTGCTCAAGCTGCCCCACAAACTCTTGAACATTGCCGATGGTAGGCGGGTCTCCAAAGTCAGCTCAACCCGCTAATCGCCGCATGTGGCGCCAAAAACATCCACGGAGTTATACCCCCAGGGCCATTGAGACGGCGACTCGTCCGGAGACGGCGACGCCGACGCCGACCGACTCGACGTACTACGCTTTACGTCTACGCGACGTTTGGTATGCGCGTAGTGGAAGCGGGGTCCAGGTGTCAGACGCGGCTGCCCGAACTCGGCCCGTCTTCCGTCCGGCGCGAGCGACCACTTGGAATGACTCGTGCGCGCCAGCGCGCGTCTTCGCCGCGGGGCAGAGGGGCGCGAGGGATGGCGCTGGGGAGGGAGGGAGGGAGGGAGGTGGCGCGGCGCCCTCGCTAGTAGTCCCTCTCGACGGAGACTGCCCTTATCAGGCGGCGTCTCCAGCCGCGCAGCAGACTCGACGCACACCGAGGAGCGGCCGTTCAAATCAATAACGAGCAGCAGCCAGCATGCTGCCGACCCTGCCACCGTCCAGCCGTCTCTGTCGGGCCAACAAACCGGGAAGCCTCACTCCGCGCGCGGTTCCGGAGGCGGCCGCGCTCGCTGGAATGGGCTTAGCGTTTATGGGGCGCCTATCACCTTACTGCTGGCCTTCGGAGGGCGTCGACCCATTTCCTCAAGACTTTGTCCCAAGTCTTGGACAGCGGTCTGAACTCGCACATTACCGTACCTATTTGTGGGTGGGTAGGGTGCAAAGTTGGAGTGCAACAAACGCCCAGGAGCAGCAGGGCAAGGTCAAAAGTGTCGGTGTCAGTTACAGGCGCGAGCAACGTGGCCGCCTCGTTTTATCGCGTGCGCGAGCTAGCGCCATCGCATAGTACGGCGCCCGTTCATCCGTTGGCGGCCAGAGCGCAACGCAGTACATTAGGCGGCGCTACGCTGGTTAGGCAGGCAGTCAGTCAAGCCATTAATAGTGTTGACACTGAGTTGGAGGCAGCCATGGACGTTGCCGTGTGGAGTACGGGTGTGAATCGCTTGACTGCTTGATTGGTTCTCGCTCTATTTGTGGAGCTCCATCTGATTCAGGCTTCACGGGAATGCTCACGGTGCTGCTAGGTGCGATTGCGATAAGCACCCTAGCCGTCCCAATGAGCAGTCTATTGTACCATCTCGAGTCCACTACAAGAGTAGAGGACCAACACTTCTTCGTTCACTGTCAACTGGAACTAATCCACCACTTCCAAACTGCTGAAGTTGTGCTCAGCAGTGTCAGGGTGCGTGAATACTACACATATGGCATCTACTGAGTTAATCCGGAGCCAATTGCGCCATGTGTCTACCTCGCTTCACGATCCGCCACGCTCTATTCACGTCGCATGCATGCACGTGCACGAGTTTTAGGCTCATTCCAGCTCGTCGTGTCAGACGAGGGAGACGCCCTCCTATTTTATGTGGTTTCCCACCAACGCTACAATTTTGTCCGTCAAACACGTGCCTCGGCCTTGGGGAGCAGCTGAGGCGGTAATATGGTCCTTGTACGTGCTCCCAAGGCAGTATCCCCAAATTGATGGCTGCATTTCGGTGGAAGACTATGCATCGCCTGCCGACGGATCTTACGACCGCGTGAGTGAGTAACGGAAGTATACGTTGCATACAAACGTGCACGAACACCAAACAAACCACAAGAAAAAACGCGATAGGCTTCAATGGTGCAACTCGGCAGCGGTCTCGCTGCTCAATACACCGCCGCGGCAGCTAACGCGCATCTTATTGGGCGCCTGCACATCGATGAGACGTACACAATGAGCGACGCGTTTGCACGCAACACTTGGCAGCTGACGACAAAGTGAGATTCGTTTATTTCACGGATTCATTTTGAATACCTATGCAGTATTAGCGCCTGTGTCATTGTTTTCGGAAGTGAAGGACAAACATCACCCTCCAAGACGAGACCCAACACACAGAAACAGAGTGTTCCACTGCGAAAAATTTCGACGACTGCATGCAGAAATTGAAATTATCATACGATGACTTGGTTCCATGGTCAGAACATTACATGCATGTCAGGAATAATTTCTTTGCGGATGCACCAATACGGTCGACGACTCCTGTAGCTTCGAGCAAGCATGACAGTGTTTCCTTTCTGCAAAAAATTGATTTGTCGCCAGAAGAACACATACGAGCCCTGCATTCAAAAGATACTACAGAACTGGACAGGTGCGCGATGAGGCTGTCACATCTTTCAAAACTTGCGTAAAAGTTCTATAATTCATAGCCCGACGAGTTCACAACTCACGCTGTGACTGTACCTGCATACTGTATAGGCAGCATAAAAAAACACTTGGCTACAAAGTATTCAGATTTGTTCTAATGAACGTAATGGCGGCTAAGCCCTTGCCCGAAACCCACACGAGTGCCCTGAAACTACTGGACGCTTCCTTGCTGACAACGTATGTACAGTTGATGTCGCTGGCGCCTGTCACCAAACGAGAAAACTACTGGTGGCTTATTTCGGAGTTGGTGGTATGTTTTAATTCCCCTCAAAGCAGAAATTTACCTTTCCGTGTACACATTACAGTATATCCTATATTTGCATATTCTTCGTTCCGACGCAACTCGTTTTCGCCTAGGATTGGTCGACAGGATTTCGTCTGCCGAAGTCGCAACATTTGCGTGACGCAATTATCATGACCTTGATGTCGGTGACCAACAGTTACAAAGCAAGCAACAGAACGGAGGTACGCTGTAGTCTAGTTGGCGAGCACAAACGGCCGACAGTACAAATTCCAGGTTGTACAGTACGTCATGAATTTCGTGGAGCAGAAGCTCCATTCTTGCGAAGACAACTCAAACGTCGTAGCAAAAGCGAACTGCGTCGGGCGGCTACTAGGTGCTCTGGGCAATCTGCAAACCGAGGCTTCTGTTCAATTAGCCCTACCGTACGTCGCCTCACGGCGCCTCAGTGTCAGTGCGACTGCGCTCGGCGTCATTCGCAAAGTGCCAGCGCGTTTGTGGCACACTACCCAGGTATGCTGTAGGAGCATAGGTGTCAGACAGCGACTGCCAACAACAGCGGCCACACTAGGTTCTCAACGAGTTGTGGAAAGTCTATGAAGGAGGAGAACACAGCACGACGGCGAGATTATTGGCGGCAGAGTGTCTACTTCGGGTGGCCGGTGAAACGTCGAATCCCAACGTCCTCATTCAGCTCACCGCTGCACTAGAACGCAACGCCACAGAACCGGCCGAGATCGAGTTCCAATCCTACATGACCACAGCTCTGCAAAAAGCCACCAAGAGCAACCCGAGCCATAGGAACGCATTGCAAAAAGCGGCGCTATCAAACGCCGAACTGTGGAAACTGCTGGACCAGACCAACGTCCTGTCAGCAACTATCGACACCATTGTGGCAGGTTGTGCATGACACGCACGCACGCACGCACGCACGCTGAGTCTCATCCATTTAGAGGCCGCAGACTCCACTGCGGTGCTCTCAACCGTTCAGTCGCTGTTTAGTCGGGGTGCGCTGAAGTACATGAATATAGTCGTCGGCGGCGCTCGAAATAGTCTGTTTGAAGTGAGCGAGTCCGTACGCGTATGTACGTACGGGCATTTCATTTCGTCTAGCTGGAGCTGCTGTCGGAGGGCCTCGAGTCGTTCGCCGACGCCTCCTACAGCGCACCCACCGGCGGCAGCGCCGAGTCTCAGGAAACGTTCGCCTCTCTGCAACTCCGATTGCTCGGCGTCGCGCAGCCGACGGCCAAGCTCTTCGCCGACACCTCCGAGCTCATGAGCGCCGTCTGGTCTGCCGACGGCACGAAGCACTCGGCATTCCTGGGCAACGCGCTCAGCAGTCGACTCCGATACAACCTGCCGCTAGCTAGTGGTCTCCTTTATGAGCTGGAGCCGACAGCTGCGGTCGGCGTCCAACTGCGGGGAGGCGTCGAAGTCAGTCTCTGGTTCAAAACGGCGCGATCCGACGTCCAGGCAAAGTAAATTCTCTATTCGCCTACGTCAGTTCAACCGTTTCAAGCGGCTCGTCTTCCAGCGTGGACATTGCGGTGCGCCAAAGGGGACAGCTGAGAGATTCCCTGGAACACGTGCTCTTGCACGAGGAGTTGAACACGGCCGCCAGCGTCGAGAACAACTACAAGACCGACGTGCGAATGGCCACCACTCCTCCGACATTCTGCCCAGTCGTCTCGCATCAGCAAATGAAAATCAGGTGCGTAGTCAATCTAGACGTTCGTGACCGTGAGCAGAAAAGTGGCTTCGACAATAGGCGGACGAGAGAGCGACTTCCCGGCGGCACCAAGAAGACCACGACCGCGACCATCCCTGGGAGAACATTCCGCGGCCAGGCGGCACTGGACGATTTCTGTCGTGCCTTCGAATAACGAGCAACAAGAGGCGCCGCCGCCGCACCGTTGTGGACGCGCAGCGATCGGATTGCGATCGGGATCACAGAGTAACATGGTGTCGCGCGCGCGATCGCTGGCGGGGTGCTACCGATCGCTGGCCTTCTGTTCGTCGAAGGCGTCGGCTCGGGCGCAGACGAGTCGGTGCGGCACGCGCCCCACCACCGTCAGCTGCGCCCTCTCCCGCTGCGGAGACGCGGCCGACCGACGCACGGACAGCACCTCCTGCCAACACGACAAGCGGCTAGCCGACGGGCATACATGTAACTGGGGGGGGGGGGTTGCCCGCCCCCGGGAAGAAATTTACCCCTACCCCGCCCCCCAGACCCCCCCCCCCCCCAGAATTTTCCTGAAGTTTTCCAACTTGCCAACAATTGTACAAAGTAGTGTACTTTTTGCCTTTCTCAGTGTATTTTGGCCTTAAAACAGCTAAATAACGCTATTTATAGCCTATTTTAAGGCATTTATGACCTATTTTTGACTGAAAAGTGCCTATTTAGACACTATTTTGGAACATTTTTTTCCCTTCTGGGACCCCCTCCCTCTTCAAATCCGAGTACCCCCCCACGCCCCCCCCCCCCCCAGAAGTCTCTCAGACCCCCCCCCCCCACTTCAAAAACCCGGTTACATGTATGCCGACGGGGACAGCCATCCTCCAACCTGTAACTGGGGGGGCTCCGAGATTTGCCCCCCCCCCTCCGCAATTATTGGGATGGCACTCTCTCCTACCTGCTGAAACGTAAAAAACGCATTTTGTATAGTGTTCTTGAGCAAAAATCGACCAAGCAAGACCTATTTATTTATCACCTCTCCGGACGCCTCCCCTCGCATTTTAACCCCTCCCCCCCGGGCTACTCTTCTGGCCCCGCTGCACGCGGGCCGCACCCAGTACGATTGCACCGGCATAGTAGACAAGCAGGCAGTGGCGCAGACGCCAAAGTCCGTGCCATCTGCATGAAACTGCGTTGCGCCTGCCCACCTGTAGACAGTGGACGTCCGAGCCAGGCTCGACGGAGAGACTGGCCGAAGAGCGGCCGGCGGCGGAGTTGGCATTGAGAAGGAGTCTTGCGCGACCCGACTTGAGAATCTGCAGACGGCCCAGACGCTGACCACGACCAGTCTCGACAGGACCATTAGCGGCGACATTTACGACGTCCGCCTCAACCCGAAGATTCACGTTGCGTTTGTAGCAGCTCACAAGGCAGCGCAACGCAGGATACCGATTGAGCAGAAGTGGACGGCTGCTGTGGCTGCGCATCCAGCGCAGGACTAGGAGGCAGCACGCCGTTGGGCAGTTGAAAGAACACCAACTCGGGCGTGGCGTCGAAATCTGAACTACACTTCTGCCCCTGACGACGTCGTGTTTACGACGAGCGACTGCAATGTGTGTGTGTGTGTGTGTGTGTGTGTGTGTGTGTGTGTGTGTGTGTGTGTGTGTGTGTGTGTGTGTGTGTGTGTGTGTGTGTGTGTGTGTGTGTGTTGGGTGCTCGTGTGGCTGTTAGATGGCACATATTTGTGTGCCATCGTGTGTGTGAGCGCGTGCGTGCGTGCGTGTCTGCGCCTGTGTGCGTGTCGAACGTGGGGATACGCGTTCCAACGGCTCCACTCCACTACCAAAAATTCTACATGCAGCCGAATCACCCACCTTCAGTGTCGGCCTGTTCCAAAATTTGAGCCACGACCGACTTGGTCTTCGCCTTGTGGGTCTGACGAACATTGCCGTCGTCGTCGTCGTCGTCTTCCGAGTCTGAAGAGACAGGCGGTGTCGACGTGCCCACAGGCGCGCGTGCAGGCGTCGCGCGATCGTAGAGCAAGTAGCTCGGTGGCAGGGCGTCGTCTCGGCGTGCTCGTGGTCGGGGGTTCAACTTCCACCGCCGTCAGAGTTATGATCCACTTGGGCAAGGGATGAACGCTCTCATTGCGTCTGTGTCGGTCGGCTCGGGATTCGACCCGAAATCCGTGCTAGCTGGGTGGCCCTCTTTCCCTGGTGGGCGAAGGAAAAACGCCGTTGTGATATTGATCCGATCTTCGTGATTGTTTTATGGCCTTGTGGTGTGTGGTGTCAACTCAAAACCGAGTTTAAAGTTAGAGAACGCACCCGAGTAGACGACCTTGGTGCGCGCTCGCCTAGTGGGGCTCTCCGTCTCCTGTTTCACTTCGGTTTTCAGCGAGAGAAAGGCCGACTCATCCGACAGCTCCACAGGCAGGCCCGCTGACAAGCCGGCCGCAAAGTCGGGCTTTTCATCGGCCAGGAACTAGCGCGAGGACGTATACGCACACTCTCCAGGACAGTGTCAGTCAGCGCTCGCAGCGTGCGACCTACGTCGTCTTTGAGGAGGCCCCGCATCGCCTGCGCGTCGCACTCGTCGACATCGGCAAAGCTCTCTTCCTTCTGAGAGGACAGTACCGCGCTGGCGAACGCCTCGTAGCGGCCGTCCGAGCTGCTCGCGCCTCCGCCCTCCTCCTTCTCGACTTTCGTCTTGGCCGACGGTCCTGGACAACCCTCTCTGGCCGCCTATAGCTCACGAAGTCGGCGCCAGTCAGTCACCTCTGGATAAGAAACTGCCGCCTCCACCACCACCACCACGGCCGAGCTTGAAACCGGATGCAGAGACAGATTCCTTGTTGTCGTTGCCGCGGAACACGCTTTCGCCCTGGACGGTCAAGGCGTCGCCGGCGCGGCCCCTGCCGCGCGCCCTTCTCGAAGCCGAGTCGCCCCTGGAGCGACTGCCACGAGTGCCGCCGCGCGACTTCTTGTCGACGGAAGACGCGCCCGCGCGTCCATCGGCAACGGGTGCAGCCGCCTCACGCTTGCCAGCCGAAGCCAAGTTCGGTCGAAATTTGGACGAAGTCACAGACGCGGCGCCGGCGCGGAAACGCCCGCCACCGGTAGACATCTGTATGAAAGCGTATGTACAATTTTTCGCATTGTTGTACACTAGGCAAAGAAATACCGAAGCACGACTACGGATCAGATCATTGGATTGGAGACCGAACGCACTAAAACAGTCTCAAATGGTTAAGCTTGCGCCGAAATCTCGGCGAGATGCACAACACTTTGACGCTTCTGATGCAAAAAAGCGTATGCGTTTGATATTGCGCCTGAACGTATTTCCAACTTGTATAAAAAAATTGTGAACCGAAGTTTAAAAAGCGGAAGGAACATTCAAACATTCAAAAGCCTAAGCCTAAGCAAAAGCCTAAACCTACGCCTAAGCCTAAGCAAAAGCCTAAACGTAAGCCTAAAGTTTTGGTCGTGGTGGTCGTGTTGGTCGTGTGTTTTGGTTTACGCCTTTTTCTCTCAAAAGCGTTTGTGCTGATTCAAACAACATTCAAGGGCACATTCAAGTGAGTGAAGCGGGACAAGTCAAAACTTTCCGAAATTGCCCCTGCCTTTGTCTCTTGGTTTTGTTTACTATCATCTGCTGCCTTCTTCTCGCCCTCCCTTTACCTAACTTGTCTCTGTCTCTGCCTCCTTATGCGCGTCGTTATCCCGTCCCGGCTACCGCACGGTGCCCGCCACGTGTAGGATTGGCGATACGTACGCTTCATCGGTCGCTTGGTAGCGGATCAGCTGGCTTGGGATTAGCGACCAAGGTGACGGGACTAAGGACAGCGGCAGTAGCATGAGTATGGTGGAGCGCAAGGAGCGGAAGGCGCTGATCCTCGTCGGCGGCTACGGTACGCGGCTGCGGCCGCTGACGCTGACGAGGCCCAAGCCGCTGGTCGAGTTCTGCAACAAGCCCATGATGCTGCACCAGATCGAGGCGCTCGCCAAGGTCACAGTTTGCCGGCATGTGCTGCATCTGATACTGTATCTGTAGTGTATTTCTCTCAGGTGGGCGTGACGCACGTCGTGTTGGCCGTCAGCTACCGGGCGGAGATGCTGGAGAAGGAGATGAAGGAGGAGGAGACGAAGCTCGGCGTCAGAATCAGCGTGTCCGTCGAGAAGGAGCCCCTGGGCACGGGTACGCGTCCCATGGCAGTGCGTTTTTTGGTCGGTGTGGGTGGGTGGAAAGTGGGCTCGCTTGGTTGCACAGCGGGTCCGCTGGCGCTGGCGCGAGATCTGCTGGACGGCGACGAGCCGTTCTTCGTGTTGAACTCGGACGTCTTGTGCAAGTTCCCCTTTGAGGAGATGCTCCACTTTCACAAGAGTCACGGCAGAGAGGGAACGCTCGTCGTAAGTCGTCGACGCGTTGCGAGGAATTCTTCAAGAATCAGTGTGCAGTGCTCAGGTGACAAAGGTGGAGGAGCCATCGAAATACGGCGTCGTTGTGTACGAGGAATCGAACGGACGGGTAGACAGCTTCGTGGAAAAGCCGCAAGAGTACGTAGGCAACAAAATCAACGCCGGCCTGTACATATTCAGTCCTTCTGTTCTTAAGAGGATTGAGGTGGGTGTTTCTTTCTTTATTAGCGTCATTGCGTTAACCATGAACTGTTACTATTCAGCTGAGGCCAACGTCAATGGAGAAAGAGGTGTTTCCAGCCATGGCTGTCGACGGCTCTCTCTACGCCTTTGTTTTAAGAGATTTTTGGATGGACGTAGGCCAACCGAAAGACTTTCTGAATGGCCTGAAGTTTTACCTGCAACACCTGAAAGAGACCGACGCAGACCGACTCGTGAGCAGTGGATCGCCGACGTACACTGGCAATGTCCTCATTGTGAGTTCTGGACATCCTCTGAAGGTCCACTGTGTTGACTCCGCTGTTGAATGATGTGGACCGGAAGAACTTTTCCATGGAGCTTGCTGATCTTAACATAGGTGCAGTGCAGTGCAGGTCATCTTAGCATAGGTCCTAAGCCAGGCCAGGAGTGTCCTGTTTGGCGTTCGAGGGGGGGGGGTGGTCTAGAGCCATCCTGGCTAGTATGTTCGGGATAGGAATTTGTGGAGGGGGAAGGGTCGAAATGGAACATTTCGCACCAAAATAGCGTGTAAATGGGTACTTCTTGGTCCAAATATGGTCTGAAGATCACTCTTAGTGTTTTTGGGTCACAGTACACGGAAAAGGATCTTCACCGAATTTTTTCAATGTTGAAGGTGATTTCCCGTAAAATTATCTTGATGACCATGGCAGGGCGGGGGGGGGGGAGGGGCTCCCACAAAAAAAGGGGACGGCTCGAGTCATTGCCCCCTACACCCCCTGACCCGCCCCCCCCCCCCCTCCACAAATGGATCTTAGTGGTGTCTCCAGGGGTTGTGTGGGTGGGTGTGTGTGTGTGTGTGTGTGTGTGTGTGTGTGTGTGTGTGTGTGGGTTTGGTGCTCGTGTGGCTGTTAGATGGCACATATTTAAAAACTAATTATCAAGCATGATATGTTCGATATATGACGAACACGCGCTACGTATAACTCACCATTGATATATAGCACTACTGAGTTGAGAGAAAAGATTGTATTCTACTAATTGAAGACTTGTGACAAAATGGCGATTGCACTGTATTACTAAGTTGTATTGGTACATAACAAAGCACTGCGTAGCATTTCTCAAAAACAATCGAGCCTACATACATACATACATACATACATACATACATACATACATACATACATACATACATACATACATACATACATACATCGCTCGTGACAGTAGCGTGTGTTGCAAAGCGGTCCAGGCCTAGCTATTGCATTTTAGGACGCCACAGCGACAGTGGGCAAGGGTTGCCGTATCGGTCCAAACGTCGTGGTGGGTCCGGGGGTGCGCATCGAGGACGGCGCCTGTCTGAAGCAGTCGACCGTGCTGGGCCATTCCGTGGTCCGCTCCCACTCCTGGGTCAGCAACTCCATCATCGGATGGAACTGCGACGTCGGACGATGGGTGCGTCTGCGCTCTCTCTCTCCTCTCACTATTGTCGTCGCGTGTCGCGCCTGCAGGTCCTCATAGCTATAGGTTGGGTCTGAAGCCAGCGGGGCTTAGAGCCATCCTGGGAAAAGAAAATTGGGGTGCCAAGAGTTTGCAACAAAATAGCTGGTGATTTGGTACTTCGTGGTCAAAATGAGTCTAAACAGCGTTATTTACGTGTTTTTGTTCAAACCCTAAAACACGCGACATTGTCTAAATTTTTCAATAAAGAAAGGGGGTTTACCTGAAAATGTCCATGATGGCGAGGGCCAGGGAGGGAGTTGCTCCCACCAAAAGCGTGACGATCATGGCCAGTGCCGTGCCTCCCCCCCCCCCCCCAACCGGACCAATGATGTCGCAGGTGCGCATGGAGAACGTGTGCGTGCTGGGCGAGGACGTGATCATCAAAGACGAACTCTATCTGAACGCCGCGCGCGTCCTGCCGCACAAGGTGATAGGCGCCAATGTACCGGAGCCAGCTATCATCATGTAGCGGCGCCCCGGCGCCCACTGCGTACTACGACCGTTCACTCGCACAATTCCATGCAAAGCGGCCGTGCACTGCACCGTTCTCTCACTGTGAATGGCGATGCACATTGCACATTGATCAGACGCTGGTTGGTTTTTGCATGTAACGTTGTATCAAATCGCCGAATCTTGCCTTGCAATATCGCACGCTTGCGTCTTTCTCACGATATGGTGTGTTATACGTGGAGAATTGCTTATAATCTGTGAGTTGGACTAGCGTGTCCGAATCGCATATCAGAAGGGTGTATTCTCTTGATATCGAAACGGACAGGTCTGCTGAATACTCAACTGGCGCGCGCATGTACATACACTAATTTTGATATGCGTTTCTATGAGTGCGAATCAATTCTGTTTTAACATAGAGTGGTCGTATCACAGACGGGCACTTGCTGAGCAGGAGGCGCTCACGTCCATGACGCTATAAGAGGCGTTCCCCTTCGGAGGAGTCGGCGCGGCCGCCATTGTTGTCGTCGTCGTCGTCGTCGTCGGTGTGTCCTTCGAGCGTTGTCGTCTCGCCGTCCGAGACGACCGCTGGCACGTCCTTTGTCGACTCCGCAGCGCTCCTCGCGACGGCCAATGTTATGCTGAAAGGGACTGCGAATCGCGCTGCTGCAGCGGACGCGCAACCCAGCTGCGTTACAACAAGTGCAAGCGCGGGCGGCACGACGGCAGAGGATGCAGTTGCCACTTGTTACCCTCTCCAAAATGAGCCACTCTTCTATGAGCAACAACCCCCCCCCCCCACCGCTCCAGAACTTAATTCCCATTTTGATGCGTGCCTGTCACCTGGTGAGGCCGGTGGAGGTGGGGATAGTCTAAACCACGCTATTTCGGTGTTTCCTGACAAAGGGTCGTAACAACTCACTTTTATTACTTTTCGAAAGTTCATGAGGGAAGGGTTTCACGGCTGGGGGTGCCCCCCCCCGTCCATGTTACGGGTATGCTTGGTTGCGTCGAAGGCCGAAGCAGCACCTGTGGAGCGCCCACTGGGCGACGGCGGCGAGCGCAAGGAAGAGGACGCAGCACTTGAAGATGGTGGCCATGTGGAGGTTCTGCAGCAGGATGCACACCACCAACAGGTTGAGCGGCACCCGGAAGAAGTTCATGATCGTCGCTCGAGCTGGAAGCAGGGTCCAAAAAAAAAAATTAATTTTCCAAGGAAAACCGGTACAAACCGGACTCTGGCACGTATAGTCCTCTCATATAGCCGATCGACGGCCAGAACAGGCCCACGCACACTTCGAACACGATGAAAGCTGCGAATATCAATGTCTGGTTGTTGGGGAAGAAAACGGGCACGCTCAGCGACCCGGCCGCGATGAGCAAAACGAATCTAAACGTCGCATCCTGTTCCGCCTCACATGAGCTGCCTGTAACCGGGTCTGGCTGAGTGGGAGGGTGGAGGGGCGTCCGGAGCAGGCGTGGGGGGGGGAGTAACTCCCTTAGAAAATTCTGGGACCCCGTCCCCGTTACAGCAATGATGAGGTCTGTGGTGTCGTGGCAATCCTCGTGTGGCGTGCGTGCGTCACCTCATAAAACTCTCGGGCCTTGTGACGTTGCAGAGGATCTTGAAGAGACTGCTGCCGATCATGACCGCGACCATGAACGCGGCGAATATGTAGCCGTGAGGGATCGTAGAGCCGCTCGACTCGCCTTCTTCTACATGCGCGTGCGTGCTGGCTGATTAGAAGGGAAATCTTTGAGGCCACGAACCCCAGCTGGCCGCTGCAGAGAGCGCGGGCGTCCACTCGAGAACGAACGTGTACATGCTGCCCTCGAAGAGTGACTGGATCAAGCCCAGGCAGAGTATCTTGCGGTCTGCACTGATCGGCGCTGTTTAGACACTGGTTGCCGCCGCGGCCCATGAAACGGCACCGCACCCGTGAGCAGAGCGCGCCAGGCGTCGTGGAACGACTGCGAGAGGTCCGCTCTTTGATTTCCGTAGTTCTCGGGCCAGCTCCACACGATGAGAACGCACATGACGAGCAAGACGGCCATCGAGAGGTCGAACGGGGCTCTAAAGAAGGAATGTCGGGTCAGGACTGATTCGACAAGCGATGCGAATCTCAGAGGCCACCCACACGTATCCAAAGGCGTCCGCGGCGCACTGCGCGGCCACGCCGGACACGATGGCGACGAGCGAGTTGCCCAGCACGGCGTTCGAGAATATGGTGCTGAGCAAGTCCTCCGAGAAGCCGCGCTAAACACTCGATGCTCGACATGGGCATGTGTTGATTCTGCAAAGTGCTATTGATTCGGCAGAGGTGGAATCTCGCCTTGTTGTGTTCGAAGACGAGCCAAGACTCGAAGGCCGAGTAGAGTATGGACGTGGCGACGCCCCCCAGGAGCCGGCCGATCATGAGCACGTACAAGTTGGCAAAGTGCTTCGTCACGCACGCCATGGCATAGAGGACGCCGTATAGAAAACAGTTGAGGCGTCGACCGCTAAACCGGAGCTGCCACTGAACGCGTCCCAAAACCGACGAGCGGCCGAACAATTTGTCGGCGACGGAGCCGACGAAGGTGCCGACGAGCATGCTCGAGCCGAAGCCGGCGATGAACAGAATCTCGATCTGGTGCTTCGACATTCCGTAGCTTTCGTAGAGAGCGTACACGTGCGGCCCTTGCAGCCAGTCGCCGGCTGGAGCGAATTCACGATTCTTTCTACGCTTCACCACGGTTCGCTCATTCCTCCTGCCTCACCCATAGCCATGAGGAAGACGGCGAGATAGCTCTTCTGAAAGGCCCTGAATGCCGCGTCGTCGCTGCTCGGCAGCTTCGTCCTCGTGTAGAAGTAGAGCAGCGCGCACAAGGCGCACAATCCGTAGAAGCCGACTACGTACATTCTCACTACTTTCTTCTCTGTTTAGGCCTCCGCGTCCACACTTGTTAGTTAGTTACAACGCTCGCGCGCATTGCGGAGAGAAGGCGCAGGTGAATTTCGCAGCGGCGTCGGCAGCGTCGCTCCATTGGGCGATCGATTTACCCAGTACGGAAGGTGGCAGGCGCCAAACGCGCGCTCGCCGGATATCCCAGCAACGTGGCGGCGCAATGCGGCGCTCCAAATGCACACCCACCGCACTTTCAGAAGGCGAACCAACGTCTATTTTTCATTTTCAACCAACCAAGCGGGAACACGGTCAACGAAACACAGCAGAGCTTCGAAAACACTGACACGCAGTGAAGTGAGACAATACTGCAGACAAAAGAAATATTCAAAGTTCATTCAAAAGATCGTTAGCTTAACTTCTCATGAGGGGTTAACACCCAGCACCGGCTCATTCCAATTCACTGCGCATCAGGTGTTCACTGTGCATAACCAGTTCTCTATGCAACATTTCTAACTAGCCATCCGTTGCATATCGACTATCATTTCACATCCCATCGATGAGCGGCGATTCGATGTCGAATGACTCTTCGATGGCAAACTGGAAGAACAGCGCTCCCGCGATGAACATGGCGCCGCCCTTCAGCAGACCCCTGCAAACCACTCTTGGCACAATTCAACTGAACATTGTTTGATTCATGTATCTCATTCTCAGGCGAGATAATACGTTTTTTTTTGAAAATGTAAATAGGCGGCAAAAAAAAAGAAGCGCAAAAAAAAAAACTGTAGCGTGTTGAAGGAAATTCTTAAAGGTAAAAAAAAAATCTACTTGAAGGACTCCCCACCCCCTTTTTATTAAATGGATTGTTGAGAAAAATTCGCTTCGAAAGCTGCATTTCTCGTTTTGTTTGTGTGGCGGCTTTGGTCTTGTCTCCGTTGGTCTCCTAATGCTTGTAAAAACGGAGGGGGTCCCCACACCCAGAATACTATCACCATACATGTACCTGGGGGGTTGGGGGGGGGGGGCACCGCAGAATTTTTCAACCACCCCCCACCCCCCCCCCCCAGAATTTTCCCAAGGGATTTTCACTTTGTCTAACTAAAACGATAAAAGTGAGTAAATGTTGGTGTATATTTCAGTGCTTTTCAGTGTTATATGACCATTAAACAGCTAAATAACACTGTTTAGACCGTATTTGTACCCATTTTGACCAAAAAGTACCAGTATAACTCAAAAAATGGCCAGCTACCCCCCCCCCCACTTTTTGCTCCAGACAGCCCCCCCCCCCCAATTCGGCCATTTACCCCCCCCCCCCCCACTCTTCCAGACCCGGTTACAGGTGTGACTATCACCCCCCCCCCCCACCCCCCCCAGACACTTTCAAAAACTATTCAATCAGTCGAAAGCTATAAAACTGAGTAAATGATAGCGTTTGCCGTTTTTGTGTAATTTTCAGTGACATTTGACCATAAAACAGCTAAACAACGCTAATTAGACCTATGTTGAGTAAAAGGCCCTATATAGACTGTAGACGCTATTTTGGCTGAACATTTAGCAATCCATCCGTATTCCGTACCATTGATAGGGGTCGTTGTAGGCGCTTTTGCCCAGCTTTACCCAGTAGGAGATACTGAACCGACTGCGGTCTCCGCCGGCGTCGCCCGCGCCCCTAATAGCTCGGCCACCGATTGGAACTCGGTCCATTTCGTCGACAACAACGAGACTTTCAAGCGAGTAACTCAATTTGGCTATTTCCAAAATATGCAACCGATACAAGCACAACCGATACAACCGATCACTGTAGCTTAGGCTTTAGCTTAGGCTTAGGCTTAGGCTTAGGCTTTTGCTTAGGCTTAGGCTTAGGCTTAGGCTTAGGCTTAGGCTTAGGAGGCGGGAACAATAATCCCTTGTATCGGTTGTGCTTGTATCGGTTGCATATTTTGGGAATTGCCCTCAATTTCGGTTTTCCGTTACAGTATCCGTATCTCTTCAAAACGAGTTGTCGCTCATTTCAGTATTCTGTAACATTCAAATATGTTGTACACATGAAATGCAAATTTTGTTATTTAATATACTTTTAATAAAATTTGCATATATTTGCAACTTTGCACCAAAAATACAATGC
Organism: Paralinhomoeus sp. GSCO2_6; assembly: GCA_030248085.1. Lineage (NCBI taxonomy): Eukaryota > Metazoa > Nematoda > Chromadorea > Monhysterida > Linhomoeidae > Paralinhomoeus > Paralinhomoeus sp. GSCO2_6. The sequence goes on along the minus strand of JASAMY010001601.1, from coordinate 91,273 downwards.
TTTCAGGCCCTCGTCAATATTGATACTTTTTGCACTTTTGAGTGTTGGCCATCGCTCAGATCTCTTAATTGGAATTGTACATGGTAACCCTGTCAAACGCGACGCAATTTTTACCGCAAAATGGCGAATCTATCGAACGGTTGCCCGCCACCTAGAAAAAAGTCGAATTCAGCGCTACCCGCCACTCACGCACAACGACTGGCCACTTATTACAAGGACGAGACACTCATCTGGCCAAGCACTGAAGTGTCGCCTGGTAGGTACGACTGAGAAACAAACCCTAAAAGTATATGTTACCAAACAAACCCATCACCTTTAAGAATCGTTAGCAAGCGGTGGATTTTACTACACTGGGCCGGAAGATACGGTAGTTTTTTGTACGCACTTCAACTTCATATTCTACGGTTTACTTGCAGGTACAATGTGCGTTTTGCGGGGGCGGTTTGAAGAACTGGAGACGCGGCGAAAAGCCTCTTCTGGAACACCGCAAAAGCTTTCCAGAGTGTCCCTTTATAAAACTACAAGTGCGTGCAGCATCCCATATGTCCACTCATTATTTGAAATAGTCTTACTCTTTACCTAGGATTACTACAAAAATGGGTCGCTGCTCACACCGGGACATCTCGACCGGAAGAACGTGCGAGCCGCGACTTTGATGCGGGATCGCCACAGTGGTTGGCACTTTGGTGCGTGGTAGCAAGAATGCAGCAGCAAACATGGAGTTACAGCCGACGAGCACTGGCGACGGTACAATGTGTCGCCGCCGCGTCGCGAGCCCCAGAGTCAAGCGCGTCCGCCGCCGACCAGCTCGCAGCAAGGGTCGTCTTGCGGCAATGAGCTGCGCGTGCCGCCGTCGGACGGTCTGTCGTCGCCGCCCTCGCCGAGTCAGCTGCATCTGTCGGAGCTGTCGGCCGACGTCGACCTGAGTCGGCCCATGCGCGTCGTCTCCGTCGGCCCGCCCGAGCACTCGGTCCTCGTCGGCAGGCGACGCGCCAAGTCCGTCAGAGCCGGTCCCACCAATTGACAAGCCGCTTGGTTGTCTCTAGGCAGCAAGACCTGATGACTTCGTCTCTGCACGAGGAGACCAGTCAAGTGGGCCGCACTCGCAGCGAGCCCCGTCCGTCCACCGAGGACGCCGTCTCGCCTCTGGCCAGGCCGCGCGTCGGCAGCGGCTCCGGAAACTTTGTCAAAGTGGAGTCTTGAGTCTGGCTTCGGCATGCAGATTGGTAGATACAAATTGGACGTCTTCAGCCTCTACGCGTGCAATCGTGGGCCGGCGGGGAGCGGCGCGCCTCGATTCGTGGCGGCGAAAGCCGCACGGACCGCTCGGACGAAGACGAAAGGGAGACGATATTGAGAGAAATGGGCGTTTTTACGAGAATCGCGCTGCACAAGGACTTTTCCAGTTGCCAGGTTCGACCTCTGCAACGACCAGCTATTATGACTGCGCAGTCTTGCGTCGAATCCATTTGAAGGTGCGGCTTTGCACATTCGAAGGCTGGCCTAAGTGGGCGAAGAAGTCGCCGGAAGAGCTCGTCAGAGCGGGATTCTACTACTCCGGTAGTCTTGGGTGCCCTTGTGAGCGGCGCACGCAGTCGCAGCAAACTTCAGGCGTGGACGACAAGGTGAAGTGCTTCTCGTGCGGCGGCGGCCTGCACAACTGGAAGGACGCCGACCGCATCGACGTCGAGCACGCCAAATTCTATCCCATCTGCCCTTTTCTGAATTTCTCGCGGTCTGGCTCGGTTCTTGCACGTTAGGCGGTCGCCTAGAGCTGACTCGTTTTCAAATGGCAGCGGCCGACCGTTCGTGGTGGGTGTGCTGGGCGACTCCGCGGCCGCGGCTGCCGGCGTCGTGAGCTTGGCCAGCAGCGTCGGCGACGACTCGCCAACACCCATCGCCAGGCCGCCCGCTACAGCGGCCCAGCAACTGTTGGTGCAGCGTTTCTCGTCCGGTGTCGGCTCGGAAGTCACCGGTATGATGAGCACCCGTGTCCAACTGCAACGGTATTTCCGATCTGTGGCACAATTCGAAGGCTCGGAACTGGCGGCTGTCGAAGACGCGAAGGGACTGTGCGCCTTGTGCTGGGACTACAAGGTACTACAGAAGGAAGCACATGAACGTATCAGCTACAAAAACCAACCGAACTGACGCGCATTTCAGGCGACAGTGCTGCTGCTACCCTGCGCGCATTTATGTTGCTGCACGTCCTGCGCTCCGCCGCTGCTCCACTCCCAGTGTCCGCTGTGCAGAAAGGAGGTGAAGGGCATCGTCAAGGCCTATCTTCCCTGATCTGAACACGACCCGCCATTCCACTCACTCATGATTTGAGATTCTCTCGCACTCTCGCTTGTGTCTTTCCTGCCTGCTGAACTGTCTGCTTGTCAAACGCGTTTCTGTATCGAAAGCGGTCTGTGTGTCTTTCAAGTTGGCGATGCTAAGCTTCCGTCGGTGCCCTTTGTACGCTGCGCAACGTGAAGAAATGACAGTGTACAGCACGCCGGTTGCGTGGTTACTGTATGACTGTTGCGGTTAAAAAAAGGTTGCTTGGAATGCATGAACGTACTCATTTATGTTCACCACGTGTACGACTCATGCTCAAGCGTACATACAAGAGGCCCGAGTGCACTCTGCTTTTGGCTTCGTCGCTTTTGTACAATTTTTAGCTTGCGCTCCTGTTGAATGACGTTGCTTGCGCTTCGGTGATGTTGGCACGCGTTTTGATTGACGTCGCCATTTTGCGTGCAACAAAGCCCACTAACTTTAGAGCAGTGGGCTAACGTGTTTTCACAGATGCGCTGAAGTACCAGTGCAAACTACCTATACATACAATAACGCTACCTTAGTTTCTTGCACGCATTTTTTTGTTTGAATAGCCCACTGTACCTCAGTGAATCGTTGTCTTAACTTTGAGTTGCGGAAATCGCATGCAACCCAAAAAGCAAAGAAACCAGAATAATAGAAAGATGTGAAAAGATCCATCGTGTCGTGTGTGAAGACGTTGTGCTGAGCGTACGTAGTACATACGCGTAGTACCGTAAGGGCTCCTTACTAAGGATTTGACGTCTATGAGAAGGGGAGCGCCCATGAACAACAGCAGACCAACCTGGGAACAAAGCTGCAACAGACTGCGAGAATGCTAGCACATAGAAGCAGGGGTACTGTTCAGCAGAGGCGAAATACAGTGTGTAAACCGACAGATGCGCTCTAGCGTCAACCGAGAGCAAAAGGTGGGCCAGCAGCTAGGACGCGAGCGGTTCTCGGAATACAACAGCACGTATGTAAGCGCAACTCGCTAACCGCAATTTCTTTTGAACTACGGTAGTGGGTTTCTGCAGATCTTGCGGCATGTACTTAGTTAGTACTTGCGTACTTCGGATTGTCGGAAACGTGGTTTCTCTTTGGTGCGAGCGAAGTGCCTAGGTATTTTTGTGATACAATTTTTTTCAAGATACGCAACGCGCCGAAGAACAAGGCTATTCAAAAGCATCCGTACTACTGGAGCACATTTGGCTCTGTGCATGAATCATAACAACAGTCGCGCAACTGTCTAATCTATCTGAAGGGGCGTATGGAGAGGGTCTACATGCAGAACACCGCTCTGAGAAGATCTTGTAGCTGTACCCGCTGAGAGGAGAATGAAGACGACTTGGGGCTTAGTTCTTTCTCTGATAGACCTTTGCAAACTTTCTCTCCAGGGACGGTTTCCTCCTCACAAAGTAGTGACGGATGCTGGCGCACTCGCTTGCCGAACTGTCGGATCGTGCCGAGATGGAAGGCGGTCTTCCCACGGCAAGCGACGACCTTCGGGTGACGGCGGTGCTGTTGGTGGCGGCGGCAGGACCGGGTCCGTCGGCGGTGTCGCCGACGAGCCAGCGGATGTGCGAGCTGGCGAAGAGGAGACGACTGACGGGGACGAGGAGGGCGAGGCCGGCGCTGAGCCAGGCGGCCACGAAGAGGACGAGCGGCGTCAGCACGCAGAGGTTGAAGAGAGGCCGGCTGCCGCGCTGTCGCCACAGGTAGGTCAGCAGGCAGGTCAGCGTGAACGTCCACAGCGCCACCTCCAGCTCCACCAGCTCGCGAAGCAAGCCCGGACGATGTCGCGATCCCAGGCCCTCTTGCTCGGCCGACAGCTCGTCGAACGACTGCAATGAAATTCGCACTCGGCGAGGGGAAGAACCAACGGCGACTCTTAGGACAGCACAAGCTATGTAGGCATTTGATTTGATTCGCTTGGTTCTCATGCCTTTTGACAATACGTACTCTGAAGCTGACGACACTGATGGTGTCGGAGTTGAGCTCGTCAAACTCGGACTCGCGCTCGATTTTGAGGCACTGCGGGCAGTCTTCTTTCCAGTTGGGCGGGCACATCTCGACGCTGCTTTTTTTTGCTGACCAAAGCAAAAACGGCGGCCGGCCCGCTCGGCTCGTCTTCGGCACCGCCGCTTCAGCTGATAGGCGTCGATTGTCGACGAAAACAACGGGCAGAGGCCGACTGCCGATTCTCTGGGTCGACCGCGCTCTGAACCTGCGTCTGAACAGCAGAGGATGATGTAGGGCGTCGACAAAGCTCTGCCGACGACGTCGCCTTTGGCCGAAGGCGTCGCCGCCGCCTCCCGCTATCTCTCCAAGCGCGTCCGGCAGACGGCACAAAAAGTTGTTTGGCCCGCCCGTGCGCAGACTTCGGCCGGCGGATTCGGGATGACTACGGCTGTTCTACCTATGACTACCGAGGCTTGCGCGGACTCATTTTCAAGGCTAGTGGACGCCGGAGCGGACGCTAGGACGAAGGCGGCTCGCTCGCTCCGCGCGTCTAGCAATCGTGCCGCGGCCCCTGTGGAACGGTCCAGTGCCCGTCAGCACACGCAGTGGGCGCGACTGCCGCAATGGCGGCAGGCCTGTTGAGACTTGGCGCCATTCACGCGCCGACCAATCAGCGCGCCTCCCGCACGTGCGTTCCACATGACTAGAGTGGACGCCAGTGCCTAGGTGCGTGACGTCATACGCCGCCACAATAGGCTAGTAGTTCGCACGAAGACAACGCCGAGTTGTACGGTCGCCTGCAAGGTGGTAGGGAGGAGGTCGCGCCACGAGTTCTAGGCAATGGAAAAACGGAGGGTAGACAGCAGCGGTTGAGGCCAACACGCGCGCTCGGTTGTTTTCGTCCTTGGTCGCGCTGTGCGAGTCGTCGTCGCGTCTGTCGCCGTCAAACGTCGGTCGAATTTGACGCGCGCCCTACACATCGCGCCGCTGCTGCGGGCAGTGCCGTGTTTGCGTGCCCATGAGCGAGCAGCGGTACCGTATTGTCTAGACGACTCGTCTGCGCTACGCCGGTTGGCGGGGTGGAGGGGCGGTGTTTCTTGCATCATGCTACGAAACGCGACCTTCGACTTGCGCCACTCCACTTGTTGTGGGGTGCAGTAGTAGAGTCGGTGCGTTCGGCGTATACGCGTCCAGGGTGCAGAGGAGTTGTTGATAACGAGTTGAGGAGTCGAATTCTGGCGCCGTATCCAGTTACAGTACTTCACGCACGACGCCCACACTCAGCCGCGTGTGGGGGTCTGTCTCGCGTTAAACGAGTTGGCAGTACCACAAACACGCAGTCGTCAGCCGCTCCGTTCTTAGGCGGCGGTGCGTCGACGGCTATGTCTCTATCTTGTGGAGCAATTTGCAAATCGCTGCGCTGACGTGTTGGGTTGTCGACACCAAAAGAGCCGCTGCCGCTCGATTAGCACCGTCGGCAGGCGTCGCGGTCACCCGGCAAATTTGTCTCGGCGGTGCTTGGTGGCGGTGCGACGCCAAAAACGACCACTTGGCCGGCTGGATATCGCTGTTGTCGCCATTTCTGCAGAAATTGGTCGTTCAGGAGCACTGCCGGTGACGAAGCTGGCTCCATGCTGCGTCAGAGGCAGCGTTTTGACGACGCTCCAGCCGCAAGGACGAGCAGCGCGCTGTCGACATTCTCGCACGCGTCCGTCATCAGTGAGATGGGCGAGACGCGCTGCGCCGTCGTCAGACGCTCCACAGAGCAACGGCGACGACGAGTCTCGAACGCGTCCGAGCGAGAACTGACCGACTTCGTGGGGCCGCACTTACCGGTACAGTCCACAGGTTTTACCACTGGATTTCGGATTACTTAGTGCTACTGCTTATCATGGAGTTCAGCGCATCAGCATCAGCATGACGCGCGCTCTGGCGTTTGGCAGTCTGGAGCGGCCGTCGTCGTCGTCGTCGGAGCAGCGGCCTGCGGGCCTGCGCCTCGACGCGGGCTGGCTCGACCGCGGCCTAACACTCAAGACGGCGGCCGTGCTCGTCGTGCTGTGCGTCTGCGCGTCCGTCTACGGCGTCGACCGCTGCGGCACGCGACTCGACCTCGCTCTCCACGACCGCTTCCGAGACCGACCCGGCCACTGGGCCGACACTGCCGAGGGATGCGTCAACGCGTCCACGCTCGCGGAGCGAATCCGCAACAGCGAGCTCGAAGAAGAAGTGCCGCCCGTCCTCATCCACTACGGCGACGACTGCGTGGTTGCTCTGCAGTGACTTCTCCTCGCCGTCAGCGACAACAAGTCAATCAATACGGGACGCAGCGCACAATTTGCGGCCATCGGCGAATGCGCGTCGCTGACAGTCGCAGCACTTTCGCGCAAGCGCGTCACACGCAAACGAATGCACGCAGGCGCGCACAAAGACGGCGCAATTCGCGGTCGCTGCTCAAACCGACCGCGATTGCATAGAAACGAAACGAGTTACTCGCTAATTGGCTCGACTACAGCGTCAACTGCATTACCAAAGTTGGCCGTCCGTGTCGACATTAGGCACTTCTATGATCTTCAGGCTCTCTGCCATCTTTGCACCGCGTTTCTCGCTTGCAACAACTCGTCCTAAGACGGGTCTTTGTTTGCAAAGAGCATTAGGTACCGTCCAACCTATATGTGCATTTACCAATCTTCCACGCTGGATGCCCGTCGATTTTCGCGACTTCTTCGCAAAACGCGTCAGCATTATCAGCAGGCAGGGCGATCAGTAAGCCGCCTGGAAATTTTGGAACGTGATTGCCGACTCCCTGTCGCGCGCTGCCGACCTGATGTCTCGGCTGAAAAGCCATCGAGCAATTTGAACGTCGACGGCCCCTTTCGACAGACGTCAGTCATGTTAGCGATGATCGGCAGGGCGTGAATTTCGAAAGAGACGCTCTCCTCCTGCACCTCGGCCAAGTTGTGCGCGTGGCCCAAAATGCCGAAGCCCGTGACATCCGTGCAGGCGCGCGCGCCAAACTTCCCCAGCAAGCCGGCAGCTAAACCGCACAAAGTTTAGAAAAACAGGTCTTCTAACGGCGTGCCCAGTCAACCTCGCCGATTCAGCCGAGCCATGGAGCTGATGGCGCGAAAGTAGGCCTTTTCCACTTGTTTCTCGCTGACAATTCCCTTGATCTGCTCCCACTTTTCGGGCTTCCGTCTGAGCCACTCGAACGCGTTGACCGCCGGCTGAATAGAATCTTCGGAACCGTTGAGCGACAGGATTTTCAGGACAAGCTTGTCGAGTAGACCTGCGTGCCGAGCGGCTTGGTGAGCACGAGTACGTCTCCATCGCGCGCTCCGTTCGGCATGACGAACTGCTGTCTCGAGACGACTGCCGAGGCGACGCCGCCGATCGTCAGCCAGGGGTTCTTCACCGTCTGCCCGCCTCGAACGCTCGTCTCCGCCTCGAGCGCGCAGTCCTAGGTCAACAGCTCCATCCCCTGCCCTGAGAACCAGGGAACGCGCCGCCGCGCAGCAAGCACCCTGAATCCCTTCATGAGTATGGGAACGGCGGTGTCGCGCTCGAGCGGCGTCATGTCGAGCGGCACGGCGAGCAGCATGAGCATGTTGTCGCAGTCGGTGACGCCCATCGCGTACAGGTCGCTCAGCGTGTTCGCGCACGCGATACGGCCCTGTGCCAATCGAGTTTGACAATAGGAAGGAACGGCACAGACAACGCGTGAAAATCAACCACCATTATGTACGGGTCGTCAACTAGAGGGTAGAAGAAATCCGTGGTCTGCACAAGGTAGACGCCTTTTTGCGACTTGACCGGAACGACGCAACTGTCCAAACCGATGCCTAAACAAAGCATACGTGCATGAAAACAATATTTGAGCGCGACTCACCAATTTCTGGAGTAACAGGACAGCCTCTGGAATGCTTACTAGCGGGTTCGCAATTTGGGTGCGGGTCGTCCAAGGCCGCGAGCAGCTTGAGCAGAATCTAAATGGGCACTCGGCAGTCATGCCCCCACTAGCCAATTCCGTGAGAGAATCTAGGTAGCTCGCCTCTCGCGGCACCTTGCACCCTCATCCTTTGAGGCAGGCGAATTTGGTGAGAAAGAAGTCCTCCCCAAGACCGTGCTTCGTCGGCTCGAAGTGTCGCATCTGCTCGACTCTAGACTCGTGCTCTTGCGCCATCTTTTTTCTTTCTTTCTTTTTTCGTTTGCAAAGGCAGCAACTTTTCGATTCGAATTTCGCACACGACAGTCAGAAGCGAAACGTATGAAACACGCGAGTAGTGAACATTTCGCATCGAATTAAGACCCTTTTTGTTGTTGTTGTTTTGTCGGCAAGTTGTTGGTCGTAAACCAAATAAACATTCTCTTGTTGATGACCGCCGGATAGCTTAAGCAGTGAACATTTAGCATGATTTCGACTGAATGCATAGTATAGATCATAAGCTTAAACTACGAGTTAGTCATAGTCATAGCCATGGAAATAAAACGATCGTACGAATACGATTAAGATTATGCCACATTTTCAAAAACGAACCGCCCTTTCTAAATCGTGTGCGTGTTGTGTCTTGTTCAAACGAAGGTTTTCAATTCGAATCGGAGGTCGAGTTGAAGATGCCGCTGAAGGATGGACGGGTTTACGTGCCGCGCGGCGGTGTGAAGCCGGTAATGTCCGTCCAGATTTTTTTGTATATTTTTTTCTGATATTTACCGTCCCGTCACCGATATTAGTAGCTAGCACCTACAATTCTAGGACTCCGACATTGAGATTTTGGACAGCGACGAGTTCGTCGTGTCCATGACCGGCGAGCGTTTCTCCAGCAAAGCGTGGGTTTCTTCGCTTGTTTTCAGCACCCACTTGAGCCGGCGTGGAGAGACGCTTTCAGGGAATTCGACGCGAAAATGTCGTTCTACGGCCAGCGGCAGTTCGAGTGCAAGCTCAGCGGCCAGGCCAACCTGACGTACCGGGAGGCGCTCGACAGTGAGAAAGCGAAGCGTCTGCAAGTCGAGAAGTCCGTGCCGCTAGCCGACGCCCGATTCGCCAAACCGATTCTCGAGCGCGTCCACCACTGTCAGTCGTCGACTGTCGCCTCTCTGTCGACAAGTTCGCTTGCGCGCGCAGGTGCCGACTCGGAGGATGCGATCGTCGCCGACTGCCACAAGATCCTGACGGCCGGATTTGCGGTCGGCGAGATGGTGCACATACTCGTCGGCGACTGGTACGCTTCTTTCGGCCATTCGTCTAGTCTGACTCTGACTGCGACTATTCGAGTGGGTCGTGTCGTCGGCTTAGCTCGCGCTCCTACCAAGTGGAGAAGGTGCTGTCGGCGGAGGAGGCGGCGGTGGAGGGCGCGTCGCCGAGTAGCGACAAAGAGAACGGCGCGAGGAGCAGGTTCTACAACGTCGTCAGCGTCGACGCCGACCCCGACGAGCCGGACGCCTCGCCGCAGCGCGTCAAGCGCGTCCCCTTCGAGCGCATGGCGTGCGTGTCGCTTCCTGCTCCCTGCTGTCCTGCTGAGAGCGCCCTTCTCGACTTCTACTCGTCGCAGGCGCGTCCGGCCCGTGTCGCGCGAGCTGCTGCGCTACTTCATTCGGCTGCACGCGACGCGTCAGAGCTTCGGCAAGGGCAGCAAAGCCGTGTGGGAGGTGGAGTCGGCGCAGCGCGCCCGACTCGGCATCAAGAACAAGATCGCGGCCGTCTTCTCGCCCGCGAGCTCGGCCGCCAGCCACGCTGCCGGCGGCCGACCTCAGAAGGCGAAGAAGAGCGTCGGCAAGTCGCCGCCCGCCGCCGTCGTCAGCTCGGCCAAGCGCAGTCTGAAGCCCACCACCTCCCCTGCGCGCGGCCCTTCCCCGCCCAAGCCGCCCACTCTCGTCGCGGCAGCGCGTCAGCCGGTCAAGACTTTCTGTGCGTTCTTGCTTTTTTTTCTTTCTTGCGTGAAGAGAATTGCGTGTCTTTCTTTGTTTCCGCAGCGGTGAGCAGCAGTAGCAGCAGCGAGGACGATTCGGCGTTGGTGGGGGTGCGCCGGAGCGCGGGCATGGCTCCGGGCGGGGCGCAGGCGAAGAAGCAGATGGTGTCGCTGACGAAGCGGCGTTCGCTCGAGACGAAGGAGCAGCAGCGCAAGCAGAAGCAGCAGGAGGCGAGGAGACTCGTCAAGACGACGCAACAGCAGAAGACGCGCCTGCAAAAGCCACACGAGCCCCAGACGCTCAAGATGACTTGGGGTGCTGCGTCGTGCATAACCGTGCTGTGCCTTGGCGAGTACGCTACTTTTGTTTGTGCCCGCCATTCCAGCCAGCGGCGGCCAACAGCAGAAGTCGAAGCAGCTGCCAACGCCGAAAAAGACGCCCTCCTCTTCATCGTCGCCGGTATTTTGCGCCGTATTTCAATCTTTAAGTTGGTTTTAAGGCGATTGAAGCGCCTTCTTTCAGCGCAAGATGCCGTTCAGTCCCTTCCAGTCGTCTGCCGATCAGGAGCGCAAGCGTGCCGAGCGCATCATCAAACTGTACCCCTCCCCCTCCCCCAATGCGGCTTTCATGCCAATGGACGGGTGGGCGTTGCAGACTCGAGGACTTTTACCGCATTCGCAACGAGTCGGTGGTGCACAAGCGTCGCTTCGGCAAGCAGCTCGACCTGACGGCGCGCCTGCTGGCCGACCAGTACGTGCAGTCCATACCGACGGAGGGCCTCAGGAGTCTAATACGGGAGAAGAAGGAACTCCTGGCCGAGAGGATCCGTCTGTGAGTCGGCGGGAATCGCTTGTCGGCTCCGCACTGTTCGCCCTTTCAGCAAGGCGATGACGGAATTGGAACGAGAAGCGTATTTGGCGGAGAAGCGGCTGAAACAGCGCCTCCTCATGCGTCAACGGGCCCAGGAGTCGAAACAAGTATTCTTTGTGACTTCTGTCGTTGTCGTCACTGGTGTGCTGTGCCTGCTCATATCATGGGGTTGTTTGCGCAGAAATTCGAAGATCTCAGTCTGGGCTCCGAGCTGCAGACGCTGCCGACGCCCACGCCCGTGCAGCTGCCGGCTGGCGTGTCGGCCGACGACTACGGCGTCGCTCTGTCCCTTCTCGAATTCGTCGACTGCTTCGCCGAGCTGTGGGAACGGCCTTCGACGCTCAAGCAACTCACCGCCGACAAGTTCTTTGCCGACTTGGCGTCCGCTTCGACGCTCGGCTGCGTGGGCGACGTACTCGTCGCCTTCCTCAAGTGTCTCGTCGCCGACGGCATCGCTGAGGTCCAAGTCCGACCGATCTCTCAGTCAGCATCCCACTGGATGTCGAGAAATGTCCACTTGCAGAAGTACTCGAGTTTCGGCTTCAAATTGTCGTCGCTCGACGTGAACCATGCCACGGCTGGCGAGATCGTACGGCTGGCCCTGTCGCCCGTCGACAAGGGGGAACTGGCGGCGAGCCGCGCGGCCGCCACGTCCAATGCGGACGGCAAAGACGGCGCCGACAGTGGGGACGCGTCGGCGCTCGACCCTTCCGGCATCCAACACGACGACGAGGACGACAACGCTTCCATGACCTCCTGGGCTACTGACACTATTGAAGAGGTTGGTGTGGAGGGGAGAGGGCATCCTACTAGAAGGTCAACAGCCAGCCGCCTGTGCTCAGAATTCGACTCTGTTGGACAAGCTCTCTGAAGTGGAGTTTGCCGCGTTGTCGCCCGGCGAGAAGTTGCGTCTGCTGCGGCTGCTCATGGACCGACTGCTGAGCTCGTACAGCGTCAACGACTATCAAGACGACGTGGAGAAGCGTTGCAAGCGCGCATTGTGCGTCGCGAGCTCTAAGACTTTGAACCTAAACTTTACTTTGACAACACCACACAGCGCAGGGCCGTAAACAATCGGTGAAGATGATCCGGTGGGTGGGTCATATCATAACGGAGGGAAGGGAAGGTAGGACGCCCAGCTGGCACGGATTTCGGGCCAGAAGCCCCGACGCCGCCCGACACCGAATCAATGAGATCGTTCAGCCCTTGCCCAAGGGGGTTGGTGACTCGGTGACCCTGGTGGGAGTTGAATTCCAGACCACGAGTGCGGCAAGACGATGCAATACCACTGAGATTACGAGGTCGAGAGACTGACTGAGATGCCCGGCCTTTAGCCTCGAGCATCGCGCCGCGGTGGACGCGGTCCGCAAATCCGATGTGGAGGAGCAGAAACGAGAGGCCGAAGGTACGCACGCGCAGTTGTCCCGGCGGTGCGGACGGTACTCGATTCGATTCGACACGGACAGAGGAGACGCGCTCTCCGCTGGCGGCGAAGCGGACGCGCGACCGCGACCGCCGGCTGGCCGAGCGCGAGCGCCGACGCGTCGAGCAGGGACGTCGCATCAGGGAGCGCGTGGAGCGCGCACACCTCGACTATCAGGTCTGTCTGTCTGTCTGTCTGACCCGTCCTTTGCACCTGCGATCCTCCTCCTCTCTCTGCAGGACAGCCTCGTGGCCAAGCATCGCGCCCTGCGCGTCGAGCCGCTCGGCCTCGACCGCTACCACCGACGCTACTGGGTCTTCGGAGCCCGTCTGCCCGGCCTCTACATCGAGGAGGCACGCACGCGCGCCCTTGCGCTCGCTCACACAGGCCACACTGGAGATTATGACGGTTCTCTAGGGCTGGTGCACGGTTGCCGCCGACGCGTCTCCCGCTGACGCGAGCCAAGTCGCTTCGCCGCACTACCAAGAGCGCTCGGTCGTGGAACTGTAAGTGGACGAGTTGGCCGTGGCGTCAGCAGAGAGAAAGAGGGCGGCATTCGCTCGTTTGGCGTAGTGGGCCGCCGCCGTCGCAGCAGGCCCGCTGGTACCGTCTGCTGCGCTCCACGGACTACACGGCGCTGATGACGGCGCTCAGCGCGCGCGGCTGCCGCGAGTCGGCGCTCAAAGACCGCCTCTACCGGCGCTCGCGCGAGGTACTCGCCTCCCTGGCCAGCGCCCAAGCCAAGCTCCCGCCTCTCGCCGACGCCGATGCAGAGTTGGCCTTTTACATGTGGGAAACGGTACACCAGCGTGTCTCGTGTGGTCTCCCTCCAGGAAACCGGAAGCACGACCGCAGTCGACGTCCACCACAACTGAGCAAGTTGAATCGGCAGAAGACGACACGCTCGGTGAGTGGGTAAAAAATGCGGTCATTCAACGGATCAATCAATGTCACTGAAGTGGAATTGTAGAATTGGCTCGAAAGGCGGTGCTCGATTTCGAGCGGGAACTCCGCCACTGCGGCTTCGGCGGTGTCGCCGACTCCGACGAGTTCGAAGATCGGGTCGCGTCCTCCGCCGATTTGGCTTCGCTCGTTCGTGCTTTCTACTCGCTTCGACTGCCGATTGGATTGGCTGATGCGTAGCGTGGTCGCTTTTCCATAGGCCGAGTGTCTGCTGGACGCGCAGAAGACGATCCCTCCGCGATTCCTCAAGGGCCCGCTCGCCTCGGCGCCGGAGACGGACGCGGACGGGGAGGCGGAGGAAGGCGCGAATTCGGTGCGGCTGCGCTGCTGGCGGGAGGCGGTGGGCGCGGCCGGCACCGCCGCCCGTCTTCACGTGCTCGTCAACATGCTGGACGAGTCGCTGCGCAAGGAGCTCTCGGTCGCCCAGAAGGTCGGGTTCGGCTGCTGGTCGAGCCAGCTATACCTAAGGTGTGCCAGCCAACGGAGCGGTGGTCGACGCGCAGAGGTGCAAGGTGTGTCGGAAGAAGGGCGAGACGAGGAGCCGCCTGCTGCTCTGCTCGATCTCTGACTGCGGCCGCGCCTACCACGTCGACTGCCTCAGGCCGGCCAGGCTCGCCGACGACGCCGACGTCGGCACCAAGTGGTCGGCCGCAACTGTCACGTCGTGATGTACTGTTTTGTCCATGGAACGAGGCGGAAACGTCTAGGTTGTGCCCCGCGTGCAAGGCTGCGGAGGTCAAGTCGAAGAAGCGACGAACCCGAGTCGAGGTAAGCGTCCCGTACTCGTGAGCTGTGGTGAAGTCGCAGTGTCGTTTGTCTTCAGTTCCAGTCGGACGACGAAGAAAGGACGTCGTCGCGGGACGACGAGTCGGCGGAGGTGTGGTGTCGAACTTTGGGCGTGCGGATTGAGGATTCGTTTGCGAGCGTCGCAAAGCTTCCAGGACGGCGGCGGGGACGACAGCGGCCCCAGTCGAACGGCGATTCGCAAGAAGAGAGGGGCGGCGGCTGGGCGGAGTCGTCGGGTCGACACGACGGACCTCTATTCGGACGGCGAAAGCAAGAGGAGGAAGCGCGACGGGGTCGCCAAAGCGGCTCAAGACAACGACGACGACGAGGACGGGGCGGAGCTCGGCGAACGAGGCGCGAAGGCGGAGGCTCGCCGCAGGAACCGACGCGCGGTGCGAGACGACGCCACGAATCGTCTGGCCGGCTCGAGCGACGAAGGGGAAGGCATAGACTCAGTGCTGACGCAGGCTCGTCACGACTCGCTCGCTAGCTCTACTGGAGGGCTCTCTAAAGGGCGCGAGCCCAGTTCAGCTGTGCCAGGCGGTGCTGAAGCGCCTGCACCAGTCGCGACTGACGAACGCCGTGCTCCGCATTGGCGGCAGCGAGACGTTCGACAAGGCGACCGAGGCGGCGAGGACGACGAGCTCGCGCCGTCGCGGCCGGCATCCGGCCGCCGGCAGGAGAGCGGCCGGCGGCTCGGATTCGGCGCCGAGCGCGCAGCAACGACGCGACCTCGACTTGCAGTTCGTCGAGGCGAAAGTCGGCACCTACGGGAGCGTCGAGGCTCTCTTCGACGACCTCGGTCAAGTGGTCGCGCACGCGCGACGCTTCTTCCAGGTTGGTGGCTCACAGTGCCCAGCTCCTGGTCTTTGTGTGTGCTGCTGCACACGCGTTGCGAGGAGTCGCATATGTGTGAGCGTCCACGGCCGAGTTTCGTTCACGGCCGAGTACTGGGGCGCGTGGACGCGACGCGTGAGTGTGACTGTGGTGGGCGCATTGTCGCACGCGAGCGGACAGAACCGGCACCAGAATGTGTGTGCTCAGACGAAGAAGTTGCTGCAGGGCAGAGGCGGTCGACGCCTGCAGACGGTGGAGGAGCTGGACGATCTCATCACCGAACTCCGCCGCGAGTACTGCGCCCCAGAAGAAGAGCCGCCCGACGAACAGCAGAGCTCGGCGTAGTGCCGACCCACTGCCTACTGGCTCCCTTCTCTAGTTGTTGATACATACACCACGACACACGGACACCCTGTCGCGCTCCGCTTCGTTTCTCGTCCGGTCCGGTTGTTTTTTTTTTCTGCAACTGCACGCGCTATGATGACACTGCGCGCTGAGCGAAACGGCCGCGTCTGCCTCTGGCTGTTTCGCAACTCATTTCACTCGCGGCGTCCCGTCGACACGCGTCACGCGACACACGGCCCCTCTATTCGACTAGGTACTGTACGAGGCGAATTCCATTGTCAACGCCTGGCTTTCGTCACTCAGTGTATGTGTCACTCACACCCATGTCCCGTTCGTCGTGCGCAAGAAAGGTCGAGTGAGTTGCTCTGTGATGGCGAGCACGGCGCACAAGGACCCCGAGCAGCTGAGGGAGAGGCAGTGCGAGCCCGAGATGCTCGAGAAGCAGGCCGTGCAGCTGGCGACCCTCATCGCGCAAGCTAAGCACCTTGTCGCCTTCACGGGAGCCGGCATCTCCACGTCCGCAGGTTGGCACTAGGAACACCAAGTGTTTTCGTGTCTGGTTTGCCGACCGCCTTCCTCAGATACAGTCGTTACAGCCTCGGCCTCCTGCCCAACCTTGAATACTTCCTTCAATCTGTCTAAAATGGTCACCGTGACTGTTTTTGGGTGCTATTCAGTATAACAGGGACCCTCTCTGAAACCATTCTTTTCCAAAAATGGTCATGCCAGACACTGTGCCATTTGCGATTTCCTTCTGTACGTCTACTCCCATCCCCCCCCCACCCTCCACCAAGCCAGGAGGTTGTACAGGCCAGGGGCGGATCTAGGAATTTTCGGCTAGGGGGGCGAACGAACCTATCCCGTGGAACCGGCCACAATTAGACCTATGTAGCAGCACCGGCGTACATTTCGGGAACCAGGAATTTATTTCCCGAAGAGGGTGAAAAAGACTAGCCAGAACTTTACTATAATTTTATTTGTATTTTACTGTTTCATGCACACAAATGGCGCCGCAGGCAACATTTTCAACTTTTGGCATTGCATATGTTCTGATAGTCATACAAATTTTGTTACGCTTTCTACAAAATTATAACTGCGCCGCAGGCAAAAATTTTGCTAATTCTACATCTCTCAAGGCCTTCTTCCTTGAAATTGACTGTAATGAGCGTTTGTAATTGGCCAGCAGTGGCGGATCCAGAATTTTTTTCGGATGGGGAAGGATTTAGCAGAAGGGGGAACCTTGTTGATATTTAGAGATGCTGGGTCATTTCGACGACGTTTTGGACACCCAACCCGTCCATTGTTGACTAGTAATACATAAAATCAGCGCCACAGGCAAAATTTTTTTGCGATTTCATGCGGAAAAGTAGTTTCGCTAGGCACTTTCTTCTTCTACGGCTCAGCCCTCCCCCCCCCCCCCTTCGCCCTACATTTTCGATTTTGGGAGAGAGAATTCCACCTCCCGCCCTCGGAGGGCCCCTCCCTGGATCCGCCACTGTTGGCCAGGTTCGCTAAGAACGGATACTCCCTGGCCCAAGGTTGACTTTCTCCCAAGGGCGTGCTCTTGGGCCCTCAGCGTCGCAGGCAAAAATATTGCGCGTATGGGTAGTGTGTCAATCTAGAGAAAACATACATCTGCCTACACCTTCCTGACCTGCCTGCTAGCGCTTCACCTTCGCCCAGCACCTACTGCCGACCTTTCGCCCCTCGCCTATCCGCCCGCCCCACACGCAATCTGCCCAGCTATGGGGGCGATCGCCCCTTTTCGCCCCCCTCTAGATCCGCTCTTGGTACAGGCATTCCTGACTTTCGTGGTCCTGAAGGCGTGTGGACGATGCGCGCCCAAGGCAAGTCGGCTCAAGCGCGCACGCCGACGCTCAAAGCGGTGCCGACTCCGACGCACATGGCCCTCGTCGCGCTGCAAAACTCTGGTTGCCTCCATTTTTTTGTCGTCCGCACGCACTAGAGTTTGTTTTTGTAGGCCACTTGAAGTTCCTGATTAGTCAAAATACGGACGGCCTGCACCGGCGCAGCGGGATGGACCCCGCGAAACTGGCGGAGTTGCACGGCAACACCAATTTGGAGATGTGTCGGTCTTGCGGTCGCGACTTCTTGCGCGACTTCTCCTGTCGACGACGCGCCAATCTTGTCCATGAACACGAAACTGGTTCTTCTTCATCAGGGCGTATTCTCCAGCTAACTTTGGGTTTGGATTTTTCAGACCGCAAGTGCAGTGGTTGCGGCGGTGCGCTGTACGACACGATTATCAACTTTGGCGAGGCGCTGCCTGAGCGGGCGCTGCGCGAAGGGTTCTCGAATGCGCGCAAGGCGGACGTGATGCTGGTGCTGGGCAGCTCCCTCACCGTCACGCCCGCCTGCGAGATGCCCCGTCAGACGGCCGAGCGCGGCGGCCGCCTCGTCGTCTGCAATCTCCAGACCACGCCTCTCGACGGCGCCGCCTACCTGAGGTGCGCTTTTCAGTGGCGCATCCAGGGGGAGAGGAATGGATGCATTCCCCCTCCCGAAATCGGAAAACTGGTGGGGGATATGAAGCGGGAACGGTTCCCAGAACTTACCCACCCTGGTGACGGGGTGGCGTAACCTGCGTAATAACGCGTAATCTGCGTAATCTAGGCGCGCAGTTACATTAAACGGAGGCACTGCTGTTTAACTCCTTGAGCATTGAACGGTCATATCGACACACTTGGGCAGAATTGCCCCACGTTCTGTTCTGACTCGTAATTTTCGTTGTCCTGCCACGTTTCGACCTTTCTGATCTAGTCACTGCCATGCCACGTTCTACATGCCGCTATATCTTGAATGTGATGAGAACGTGGCATTGCATATAACCACCAAAGAACGTGATGGGATCTGCCCTTTTTTTTGTGTCTGACTGTGTTCTGTCTATGTTCAGGCGAGTTGTGGTGGAACGTGACGTAGACTTGGCAAAAACGACGTGTGCTTCTATCGCGCTACGTTTTCAGTGTGCAGACACATGGCTGAGTCGCGTGATCAGAACATGGCGTGCGCAATGTACAGAGTAGTGAGAACGTGACACGACGTGTGCGCACAAGTGCAGAGGTTAGAACAAAGCAAGATCACTGCGGAACCACTACTGTACAACTACTTTACAGTGCCACATCAAGTAGCACTGTGTACAGCAGAGAGGCACCTTGCACGCACTGCACTGCATTCGCGTTTGTACAGGCCTTGGGTGGAGGTTGATGACGGCCTTCCCGCGGTGGAAGCCGCAGCGTCCTCGCTTTCCAGTTTTAGCAGACACATCAGTCGGAATGAGTTCATGAACATGACCAGAATTCAGAAGTTTCAGAACGGTAAGAGTGGAGTTATCTTTCGCAACTAGCTTTGTTTCCACACGTTCCGGCTGAATAGGAAAAATGTCACGTTCTGGCCGCACTGCATGACGTGACCGTGCACCTTACCTCTTTCATGAGAGACAGTTGCATGAACTGCTCCATGAGTCTGCGCTTGAATTTGAGCATTGAATAGTTTTTCTCAGTTGAGATGAATTTTTTAATGCAGAAGGTGTTTAGGAAACACAACTCCAGAATATGATCGAAAAATTTTTTAGTCCATTTAATTCGTTTTGTTGACCTTTTGACATGATCCATAATTTGGTCCCCTTGATCAACATAACCCCTGAACAGGACTTAGAAAGATAAGCACGGATGCTTTACACACTGCTCTACTGTGAATTATACACTCACATGTGCTTGCTATACAGCTTGTACAGCAATGGCTGTGTGTGGCTCTTGAGGGAAAATTTCTTGGTTACTTTGTCAACTGTTTTGCGTCTGCACTCCCCAACAGCATTGGTAATGTTAGGCAGTGAACTTAACAGGAAGCAGTGCTTGCTGTCAAGCCAATTACAAATGGTGAGGCTCGCTTGGTTTGCGAATGCGAAAACACTGTGTCCCTTGTCGAAGATGTAGTTGCGACACTGAAAGAGTTGACGTTTCAGTCACGTTCTGTGAAACTGCACAGGAAGGAACATGGGAGGAACATAACCTGAGTTTTCGAATTCACTAGGATAGGCTGGGGCAGAAAAGAACGCCCCTTCCTGAGGGTGCCCACAGCATCCGTGCCTCGAGAACTCAGGGCGACAAAAGTGATAACATCAGTGTAGTAATTGTCGACAAACAACTGGAAATGAACGCGGGCAATACGGCATGCATTACAACATTCATACATACATATAGTTCAGCAACGTACAGTTCTGCCTTGGTCCCCATACGAGTAATCTTCATTGACAATTGTGTCATCACGCAGTTCCTCGCCAAATATAAGCTCCCAGACTTTTGCAAAAATGCGTCCTTTAGGGTCAGTTCTCATTGGCTTAACATTGTGCATGAGGGATCTAAATAGCAGGTGAGAATGAATTAAGAACGCATCACATTAAACGTGGCAAGAACGTGACAAACAACAGGGGAGAATGTGGCAAATAACGTAACGAACCGGTTCACGTATCCGCCCTCACTCGACAGCTCGTACGTGCGGATGCCATAGCGTTTACTTCCCGGTTTGCCAGGGTTATGCGTTCTGAAGGGGTGCCGTCCTTTTGAGGACACGACGTTTTCGTCAATGGCAATTTGAACGCTCGGCACATAATTCATGTGTGCTCCGATATTAAACGCCTTTTCAAGTGGTTCCACTTTAAAGTTCCGATTGTAGTTGGCCGATTTCGGGTTTGACTCGCCTGTCTCTGCGACCGTGACAGGGTCATAGAACCGCATGTAACGCTCAATCAACAAAAATTTGCGGTACGGGAGCATCTTAATAAGCCATTCGTTCTTGCAAACCTTGTCAAACCAATGCATTTTCCTCTAAAAAAGGTCACTTTCTGGTCACGTTCACTATGGGGACAGTTTGTTTGAAGGACCTTACATCGATGCATTGGCACACAGAGAAGAGCAGAGCCGCACCAAGGTAGGCGGCTGTGTCGAACCTGTCCAATAGATCAGTCGAAATTCCCATGGCCGTCCTCGCGTATTCATTTGAGAATGTGAGCCAAACGGCCAACACATACTGCGCGACAGAGAAAAAAATTTGAACTTCCTTTGCGTCATTTTTGAAAAGGCGGGGGCCAGGCGTGGGACCTGTGTATGGTCGTCGTGCCTAAAAACTGGGCGGAGCTGTGCTTAGTTGCATTCTGTTGTACGCACTTAACCGTTAACCTTCAATTTCGGCTCTTTATCAGACCAAGCGAAGCCGTCACGCACATTTTCCACACCATCAACATGACGCGCGTTCCGTTTCATAGGCTCTGTCCACGAATTGGGCGGTCTCGAATAGTCTAGGACCACCAACGTGTCTGCCCCAGTGGCACTCTCAAGTGACAGTTTCTTCTTTGGAGTGGGCGTGCATGGTGCAGCACCCTTTTTTTGACGTTTCGTAGCTGAAATTACCGTTTGTGCGACATAATTCATGTTCCTGCCATGTTCACAGATACACAATTTATGTTCGTGCCATGTTCACACACATGTACTTTTCAAGTCACATTCCTGCCACGTACCGGGTGCTCGCGACTGACGTTCTACAGATGGATCTGGTTCGCTGTCTGACACCTCAGTGTCAGTGTCTGAGTCGCTCTCACTAAACGGGGGGTCCGTGTCAGTGGACGTTCCCGCTGACTGCACGTCATCATTGTCCATTTGTGAGGCACTTTGTTAAGCAAGAGGTTACAGAGTTACACCTCACTGAACAGGAATAGGAAGCGCGTTTTTTGGGAAACGCTGAGGTAGAACAGAACAGGTATTTCTCGTCGTTTTAACTGGTCACGTTCTGGGCGCAACGGTGTATTTGGGTCCGACAACAACAACGCGGCGCAGTAAGAACGCATCGCGCGCAACGCATCGCCTCTCTCTCAATCGCTTGACGTCGTCGGTTCCTTTTGTTTATTCTATTGGTGTCGGCTCGACGACGGGGACGGTGGGTAGCTGATTCGGGTCGCATTCGTCTTGATAGCGGGCCAGCGACCGAACCGCCTGAAATGAGGTCGTGTGTCGCCTTGTCGTGTGGGGTGTTTGAGCGTTCTGAACATCTTTGTCACCCTCTGTCGCAGCAGCTCGATGTTCTTTTGCGATTTGATGTTTCCTTGAATTCTGCAGAACGTGACGACAACGTCCACCTTGCTCTCGTCTGCGGTGAGCCGCTTGTCGTGTTCCGCTTTCTCGACGAGCTTGCGCAGCTTCACTTGCCCCACCTAATTGAGCAGAACATGCAACTGGTACTGTTGCACACACACAGGGCAGTGAACTTACACAGTTCTCCTCACGCGGGCTATCGGGCCCGCTCCAGTCGGAGTCGTTGAACACGTGCCACGCAGGGGGGGACAAGCGTAGCGCGCTGAGATCGGCGACCGACGGTGACCCCGCCGCCGCGCCACCACCGGCTGCCGCCGCCGCCGCGCCACCACCGGCTGCCGCCGCCGCGCCACCACCGGCCGCTGCCGCCGCCGCGCCACCGCCACCGACGGACGGACCGCCGACGGAGAGCTGCCCGTTTGCCGCGTTCGCGGCGAATGGCGCGTCGGGCGCAAACGCCACGTTCGAGGCGAGCGCCGGGTTGACCGCGAACACCGGGTTCGTCAGGAGGTACCGCTTGCTCGAGAAGGCAGCCTCGCGGCTTGGCAAAGGTGGCGAGAACATGGGCGAATTTCGGGGCGCAGCACTGCTTTCTGGAGGTGGCGTCCTAGAGAACGCGAGGTGACTAGAACACGACTAGACAGCGTTGTGGTGAGAACGCATTCCAACGTACGTCTTCTTCTTGCCGCGTTCCGCCTTCTCGCCACGTCCTTGCTGCTGACCGGTCCGCACCTTCGTCGGTTGTGTCTGAATGGGACTTCCATTCGTAAGAATACGACGAGAACACGTATCCTCACCTCCATCTGTCCGCCGCCGCCGTCGAGCGCTCCCACAGCTCCCACAGTCCCGCGAGGCGAGCGTCTCGGCAGGCGTGGTGGCGGTGATTTCTTCGGCGTCGCCGATGAGGACTTTCTTGGGGTTCCGCCACCGACCGCCCTTTTCCTCGGCGACTTTCTCGGTCTGTAGCCAGAAAAGTTACTGTACTTGCCCAGCGGCACTACCTACGTCTACAGAAGCATACTTTTTCGGAGTTGCCAGCACAGCCTTGAGTAGCGCGGTCGTCTCACGTATGTTTCTAGACAGTTGTGGCCCTGCTATAAGAGCGTCTACAACTACAGACAACTACATTACAGTTTCTTAAGTGCTGTCTGTTTCTTGTCACTTTCTGTCCACATCTACAGAACACGGGTAGAACGTGAACATAATGGTGTACTATAGTCACTACTACAGTCAGTCAGTCACAGTCACCTTTGCCGTCGGCCCACTGCTGTGCTGAGGTCTTCGTCGACCTCCTTCGCCTCGTCCGGCTTGTCCTTCACTCGACGCTTCTTGGCCTTCGGCGCGGACGCGGACGTGGACGCCTCTCGCTCCGGTCTCGCCTCCGCTCTCGCCTTGTCGCACTTGTGTCGCCGTGCCGCTGCCGCCTGGCGCCGTTTTCGTTTCGTGTTCTCCTTCTTCGCGCGCGCGAGCGAGCGACTCGGCCGCGCGACCGCCTCGCCTCTCGCCTCCTCCTCGGCCACCATCTCCGCCTCCTGCTCCGCCAAGATCTTGTCCCTGCAGGCCCGGCTGCTCATGTTGAGACCTGCCAAATGAACATCAAGACGTTCTTTGAAACGTGAACGCAGCCGCAGCCAGAACGTACCAGCTTCATTGTAGTGGTCCAGGTTCAGTGGCTTGAGGACCATGGACCGACGGACGACGCCCCTGTACAGCTTGTCGTTCTCGTCGTGTTCACGCGCGCGCTTCGCAGTGCTGTCCAGTCCGTGTAGAGAACGGAGAACGGCGAGGAGCACCTTCAGCGCAGTCGCCTGAACACAGTGAGAACGTGATGAGACAATGGCGTGCGCACGCGTTCTAACGCTACCTCAGGGTACTTGTCGCGATTGAAGAGATCGATCTCATCGAACGCGCGACGAAGGGCGCGGCGAACCAGGGACGGCTGTCTCTGCAACAGCTCGCGCGCAGTGAACATCTTGAGTTTGGAGCCGCCCTTGACGCCCGTGCGAGACGGGTACGCGACGTCCGTGTCTGGGTCGTAGAAGGCTTCCTTGTGCACTGAACGTTACACGAACGAGACATGAACATGTCACGTTCTGGGGCACTAACACGCACCATTGAAGATGGACCACGTCATGCGCACCACGTCGCGAAGCCATGCAATGAGCGTCGTGACCCTGTAGGCGAGCACATTGATCGTCGACGAGAATTCCTTCTCGAGTTCAAAGCCGGTCGGCTTTCCAGCGCTGACCCAACGCTCGAACCTAGACGGCTGTGTGCAATGTGTCAAAAGGAACGTGTCTTTGTAATGTGCAACTGCTGTACCGTCTCGCCTGCACGGCAAAGTTTGCCGAGCAGACTATGTGCCAGTTCTCTGGCACCTCCGTAGCCGACGTGCTGACGAGCTGCGAGTACTTGCGCTCCTTATTCGTGTGTGTGGAGATGCCGAAGCCGTGGCACTCCACTACGCGCAGCTTAAGGTCGTTGATCACGGCGTCTCCGCCGGAACCTAAAAACATGGACAGAATGAGACGGCGTAAAGGCACTGAATGTGATCGGAGCCGAAGAACGTACACTCTTCCAGCTCCGTGAGGTCGACGCTCCCGTCCGCGTTGGGCCGTACCGTCGCCGTGTCCCAGAAGTGAGCGGGGAACAGCTCCGTCGGCGCCTCCTCTTTGGCACCAACCCGCGCCTGGACACGCCGAACCATCTCTTGCGCGGACATGTTCACGTCCAGTTCTTCGCCTAGCAGCGCCTCAGCGAACCGTGACAGCGCTGAACACAGACCAGAACACACACTGTGTGTAGTTAGGGACGAAACCGCATTGACGTACCCTTTATTTTCTGGCGCATCTTGCTCTTTTTCTTTGGAGCGCTTGCAGCTGCCGACATTGTCGCTGGCTGTTGAAACGGGAAAAGTTCTGAGCACTAGGCGGCGCGGATACTTTTGGGCGTCGGCGGAACAGTAGGCGATTGCCGTACAAACAGTCAGCGCAACGTCGCCCTTTATTCTAGCAAACGACGGGGCGATTGAATGGAAGACGCGAAACGGGGCGATTGAATGGAAGACGCGCACGCCACGTCTTTGTCATGCGAGCGATCGTAAACGGAGATTGTCCGCAGGGGCCCCCCTCTGAGGAGCGTGGCGTCCTTTGTATGAATGAAAAAGCATCGTCAGCGTCGCCGTCCTGCTGTGACAAAGGCAGCGGGTTGAAATGGGGCGCGTGGGAAGGCGCTGTATTAGATCAATCAATCATGCGAGTTGCGGGGTCGGGAAAACGGTGTGCGGCTGAAGGAAAGCGTTGCACGCCCACTTGCATATGTCGCCGGCGGCCTTCTGCAACCCATACACAAAGGTTACGCGAAGTGTCGAGGTCGCGTTCTGCAGAACGCGAAACGTGACAAACGTACGCTTTCCATGCCGACGCAGCCGTACAGCTCAGCCGCGCGCGTCAGGCAGTGTCGAATGGGCTCAGGCCAGTTCGCGTGGCACAAGAAGTCCAGCGCCGCAGTTGCTGGACAGTGCACGGCCAACATGTCATTGAAGTACGTCTTTTTGTCTGAACATTGCAGATTATACACGTCAGCCGAAATATTCTTTCGGAATTGATCTACTGACCAATGATTACGCGTTGATACTGGTCGTGCAAGTGTAGTTCCACTTGGGGCACTGGCGAAAGGGCCGTCGCCGTGTTCAGCGCCGACGCAACGAAACCAATGAACCGTGCCTCGCGCGGTCCGTAGTAACGGGTCGCGGATGGCCCATTGACGTCACGGGCACGCTTGAACGCCTCGGAACCGTTCGTCAACATTGCTACCTCCTCGTTCGCCGAGAACTTGATTGGAACGCGGCGGCAGATGGCGAGCGATCTGGTGAGTCCA
This sequence comes from Paralinhomoeus sp. GSCO2_6, assembly GCA_030248085.1. Classification (NCBI taxonomy): domain Eukaryota; kingdom Metazoa; phylum Nematoda; class Chromadorea; order Monhysterida; family Linhomoeidae; genus Paralinhomoeus; species Paralinhomoeus sp. GSCO2_6. Next base: position 65,899 of record JASAMY010001601.1, on the reverse strand, counting down.
TTGACGTACGACACAGAACGGAACTTCAGTCCTGAACACAACATGAACATGCGGACGCTGACGATAGCAAACAACAGACATGACCGTTTACCTGAACCATTCTGCACAGCATTTCGGTTCGTAATTGTCCACCCCACGTCCACGTCCGGTCCCTCGTTGGCGGCGATGTACCCGTCCCACGTTCTGACGCGCACATATGCCATGTCGTGCAACCGAACGTAGCAAAACAGGTACCGTCTTGCAGTGAACCTAGGACCGCACACACCAGTTTTATTGCGCCTAGTCAAGCGGGTGAGCGGCTGGTGAGCGGGTGAACAGCAAGAAGCACATGCGTAAGTGAAAATCTTAGCTGAGCAGTTACGGAAGCGCTAACGGATCAGACTGCACAGCGAAGGCAAGCGAAGGCGACGAGCGCACAAAGCGGATCGGCGGGCCAGTGGGTGGCGGCCTCACAAGTGGAACTCGGCTCGACAGCGACAAAAATAGGCCCGCTTCATGCGTGATCAGTCCAACCAAAAATGGGTCAATTGCCAAGCGGACAGAGAGGACGCGCAAAAGGTGCCACAAAGAAGGCGAGAGCAGAGCAGTGAGAAGGTCAGTTCACTTCGCCTTTCCCGGTGTCACTCCCTTCGAACGTCTCGTCAGCCGCGCGTGTAGCTCTTTGACCTTGTACGCGATGCGCAGCAACACCTCCTAAGGTGGACGCATTAATCAGCAAGAACAAGGTGCGAACGTGGCGCTGTCGCATGCCTTGTCGCAGTTCAGGAGGTGGTACGTGTCGCTGACTCGATGGAACATGGTGCGCAGCGGCTCCGGCCAGAGCTTGTGGTGGATGATTCCCATGTTGCTCAGCGAGTCCTTGTGCCGGCACAACACTTTGTACACTGCGCCGCTTTCTGAAACTTGTTCTGGGGTGTTCTTCAAAATGTCGGTAGAACATGACAAAACAACGTACCCATGCAGATTTTTCCGTCCAGAACCAAAAAAATGCGCTTGCAGTCCACGTTCTGGCGGCACGCGTTCCATAGGCAGAGAGCGAGCTGCTTCGACTATAAGAAAAGGGTGTTTTTGTCACAGGTAACGTTCGACAAGTCTGATTGGGACAACCTTGCTCACGAGGTCCTCCGCCTTCTCGCACTTCTTCAGACTAGCCTGCACAAAGGGTGCCTCGAAGTATGGGGGCTTGTCATAGAAGAGGACCGCCCTCACCTCCCCGTTCGACATGCGAAGGAACATTGCGTTTGCTCCTGTAGTGTAACAGCCAGACGTGACCAACTTAAAAATGGTGAGAACATGAAGCGAACATGCCTGAGTCGTTGACGTTGTAGCAGAGGTACTTGCTCAAGAGCCTCACGCCCAGGTCATCCTCCAAAGTCGTCCCTTTGAAATCCATGAATTGCCGGTGTCCTTTGGAGCCGGCAGTTGGAACTTCCAACCGCGCAACCCCACAGTGTGTCTGTAACAGTAAGTGAACACTCGTTCAAATGACCAGAACATGACCGGGACGTTCTATGACCTGTTTTGTGACAGTCGCGACGACCAGATTCGGCTCGTCATTCCCAGAGAGTGCGGCTGTGGCTGTCGACGACGAGCAGAGGTACTGGTTCGGACGTAGACGCCCTGACCAGGCGAAGGGGGCCCACTGCACGTCGTAGCCGATGGAGAAGGCTGCCGTGACCTCCTCCTCCGTGTGTATGTCTTTCTTGGGGAGGATCTCAGTCACGGGTCTGAACAGTGCACGGACTGGCATGCCTGTTCTTTAAAATAACGTTAAAACGTTCTTTAAAACCTTTCCATGTATCTTGCTCCAAAGGGCACCACACTGCTCGAAGCCGATTCAGTGGCAGGCGCTGAACGTGTGTGGCAACGTGGTCAGAACGTGCTTAGAATGCATGTGGCGGCAATGTGCTCAGAATGTGCTTAGAATGCGTGCTCAGAATGCGCAGAACGTGGCACGAGACAGGCACATGGATGTCCATCTGTTCGAACGAACCGTTGTCCTCAGCAGCGGCGACAGCAAATGGTTCGGTGCTGTGAAGCGCCTGATCGTCATCTGCACGACGCGCCGCGTCGGCCGCGTCGGCCAGTGTCACTGCTGTAGACGTCTCAGCGTCACCGAACAGTGGCACCGCAGCAGCCTTCAGCGCTTTGCTAAATGAATTTACGTTTTAAAATAAGGCCCAACATGCTCGAAATGACACACCCAAACGAACCCCAATTGAGTTGACGGTTTCACTGGAGGAGGGGGGTCTGCTTCTGAGCTCGCGCCCGGCCTCGCTGCAGCCGCCGCAACCACAGCTGTTGCCAGCTCCGCAGAAGCCGACTCTGCCGCCGCTGTAGGCGCCGCCGCCGGAGTAGACGCCGATGATGTAGACGTCGCCACCGTACCCTTGCCAACGGCGGACGAAGTGGCACACTGCGCAACAGAGCTGCGCTGACGACCGTATGTCGTCTCTGAACATGATGTGAACATGACATGTTCAGTAGTCGTGAGCAACTCTAGGTCGGCATTTCACCTGCGAGGCTTATGAGCTTGGCAGCGTCCTTTCCGAACAGGGACGCCGCGGTGGTCTTGAATGTGTCCCAGTCCGACTCCGACTCCTGCCGCTCCCTCCCCTTTCGCTGAGCCGCCAGCAGGGAGGTGACTGAGACAGTGTTCCGTTGAACAGCGTCTTCGAGACACTTCATGCGATTGTCCATCGCACGCATGGCAGTCGCAACAAGGACCGCGTCGAAGCGTCTGGCTTGCACATGTCGAGTGTCGTACTCTTGACGCGTCTCTGAACAACAACAGTCAACAGGAATATGACGCACCACAAACGTACAAACATGGCAGGAATGTGACAAGAACCTTCAAGTCAGTAAAGTCAAGTAAAGTCCAACACAGTGATTAGGAATGTGACACAACACAAACATAATACATGACAGGAACATGACACAAACCTCCAAGAGTCTGCAGAATCAAGTTGTCTGCCTCCTTGTTGCCGTGCATGAGACTGCCCGCCAGGTCGCCAACCGCACCACCGTCGACAATCTTCTCGAATCCCTCCATCATCTCCTCTGTTGTCGACAGTCCCGACGAAGTGCGCTTCTCCTTCCTGGCTGTGGAACAGGTTGGCCCGCCATCAGCCGTCGTCGTCGACCCCTTGATGATGTCGTCGATGAGTGGGGACCTAAAAACAAAACAAATGACGAGCGCATTGTAGGACACGTTCAAAGCGTTGAAGTATGAGCAAGCAACACGTACAGTCCGCCCGCCTCAGTGTAGTCGACTCCTCCTGCGTCCGCCGAGGTCGCGGTAACTGCAGCCGCGTCCTTTGCAGTTCTGCGCACCCTTTTTGGAAGAACGGCGGCCGCTGCTCCCGTCTTCCTGCAACACAAATGTCTAAGCGCGCTCACGAGGAACATGACGAGAACTGTATACCGTTTGCGGCTCTTTTCCGCACTGGCGAAGGCCTTGTCCAGCGCCCGCTTTGCGCGCGCTGCCTTGTCCTTCTTGCTTGCCGGTGCTGCGCGCTGCAAGGCTAAGCGGACCTTCGATCGGGGAGTGCTAAACAGTTTGAGCGTGGGAGGCAACATGCAAAAAACACAATATTTGAGGAAACAAACTCGCGAGTGGACAGACTGACTCCGCTCCGGTCAAAGACTTCAACAATGTCGTCAACTGGCACCCACGTTGCAGTGGACCCATCCAAGTTGCTGAGCACCATGTTTGTGTCGTGACACTCGCAACCGAGGATGCCTGTAATGACAAATGCATTGCATCGCCTCAAAACAATCAGAACGTGACACAGACAGAGTACATGAACGAACCAGATTAGAATGTGACTAAAACAATGCGATCTTGCGTTACTCACAAAAAAAAATCAAAATGTTACACAAACAAAGTACATGAACCCGATTAGAATGTGACTAAAGTAGTGAAAATTATGCTGACTAGCACACGACAAAATGAAAAAACAACCATGCTCGCCATGCGCGACGATGACCATCAGTTTCTTTCCCGACCGAGTCAGGACATGACGTCCACTCATCTGATGGTGGTTCAGCGCCGCTCTAAGTCCAGCCACCCCGTGGACGCGACCGCGTCCACGAGCCTCCTTGACAGGCTGCGTGTCTCCATAGACTTGCTCCGGAGAGAACCACCACTGCAATGACAAGTAAACAACCGGGTCAACAATTGTCAAACAGAACGTGACACACCACTTCTCCCATCATCTTCACACCCAACAGGTGTATCTTGTCCGTCCGGAACTCAGCCAACAGCACACCTTTCACCTGGCAGCCCGCCCCCGTACAGCCCCAGTCTGTGGAGAAGTCCCAGGCTTGCACCTCTGCCCCAAAGGTGCATGGCGTCCAGCCCTGACGTTCTGCAGTGAGTGCGAGAACCTGAATGGTTCTGTGGTATTCAACATGCTTGATTGCTACCACGTTCTCGGAAATCGCACCTCCAACAGCCGTCTCCGCACTTCGTCGGCGTCTTCCACCAGAACTGACGGAATGTTGAACTCATCGTCAACAGACCTTTTCAGGTTCTTGTGAAGCCTCAGCTCGCCCTGCACAAAGCCGTCACCAAACGGCTCCCACTCTGAACGCGACACAACAAGTAAGCGCCACAGCACCAGTTGTGCCATGTTCTCACCATTTTCTGCATTGTCCGCTGTCGGAGAAGGTCCAGCCACGTTCTCGCCAAGTACGCCGCCGAGAAGTTCCCCTTCATCAGCGTCAGGGCCTCCAGCAGCTGACTCGTCGGCGTCGGCGCCTCCAGCGGCTGACTCTTCGCCATGCAATGCCAATTCTCCAGCCACAGCCAATCCGCCTTCTTCAGGCCAGTCGTCCCTCCCCTCGCCAAAACCTGCAATATTAATTGATTGTCAACCACGTCTTTGCATTGCATTTTTCGCATCCAAGAACCTCACCCAGAACTCCTCCCTCTTCGTCTTTCTTAGTACCTGTCAGTTTGAGGTTCATAAAATACTCCATATTCAAATCAAATTGTCCACCATCAGAACGATCAATGGCATTCAAGATTTCATCCACCACACGCCCTTCTATTGAGTCATTGATCTGATCTTAAACGAGACCTATGCGTCCACTTTTAAAACAAATAAATAAACTTTAACTTACAGGCCAACATTGGTCCTTTGTCGTCAGACTTGATAGCGCCACCACTGTCGCCCACCTCCGAACCGCATCCACCGCCTCCACCGCCCATTGCTTCGTCGTCGCGCTCCGCCATAGCACTTCCCAAAAAAAGGCCTCTCAATTACAAAACAAAGGAACAACACGCATTCAAATAGGCGCCACTTGCACATCTACACGTCTAAATGACAACTCCATTTATACATACTGTCCAAATAACAACTCTACTTATACATACTGCACATTAATATTTCAAGTTTCTACTGTTCTCATTCATCACAGTAGTCTTCACTATTCGTCACTTTGTACCTTATTTGGCACCTTATTTGCTGCATATCTCATTGTTGTCATGTTTTGTATGTTTCGGGTGACACAGTCGCTTTCTCGACACATTCTACAATTTTTCTTGGAACTTGGACAGAACATCACAAAACACGCATCAGTTACATGCAGAATAGGTGGCAACATAATATTGTCACGTTCACGCCACTGTTTGCGGCACCATTAAACATGTCACTGAACATGTCCTAAACATGCTAAGAATGCAGCACAAAATCACATGAAAAACACACCACACTCTTGCCATGTTTTTCGCATGTTCTTTGCTGACGCCAGAACGCAACAAACGCATCTCCGACAGTGACAGGAACGAAACCGAAAATTAACGTTGGGCAGTTCTGACATTGACACGACCCCTGGGGCAATGCTCAGGGAGTTAAAGCGTGGCGCACGAACGCAATGAACGGATGAACGGATAATGGACGAAATATTTGCCATAATCGAACGAATTCTACGGATATGCGGAAAAGGGCAATGTCCACACTGACACATTGCTCACGCTGTCCCATTCCCTTTCGACAAGTCCGACAGGACAACAATGGTCGACAGGCGCTGTGGAATCTTTTGGCCGCGCTCGCCGTTCTCACATGAAAGAACGGACGAATCGATTGTTACCTGCGGGCGAAGGACGCTTTTGCTAAGCAAAAGCAAAGGCAAGAGACGCTGCGGGGTGCACAACAGACAGACATCCTATGGCCGTGTTGGAAACACGAGACCGCATGGAACTTCACTTTGCCGACAAGAAACTTTGCGTCATTCGCGTCGGCGCTGTTGAGAACGCTGAGTCGGCTCCTGTGCTCACCCCAAACCCGCACGAGGGTCACCACCGCCAACTGTCAGCCGCGTCCTCCAGGCACCGCCTTGAAGCCCAGCCAGTGCAGCAACTGCATCGCGCCGCTACGAGCAACGTGCGAACCGGCACAATGACTCCGGCGCAGCGAGAGCAAAGCCCGGACTGCGGAACTGAAGCGGCCTCGAGCGTTTCCGCTGAGCCAGCCTAGTACATAAACACGCCTATCCATTCATATAAACGCATATGCACGCCTGCCTCCGTTTAATGTAACTGCGCGCCGAGATTACGCAGATTACGCGTCATTACGCAGGTTACGCTACCCCGTCACCAGGGTGGGTAAGTTCTGGACACGGCGGGAACAGGGCAAGTAGAGGAAACGTGCTAGCGGACATACCTTTTCGCATACAAATGTTTGTTGGTTTTCGAAAATCTCAAAATTTCGCCTGCGGCGTCGTTGATGTTATTGTATGTATTACGTGCCGTATGTAGTAATTGTCAAAATGTCAAATAAACCGATTACGTGCAAAAACCACCGCCGAAGTGCCCAGCATCCGTGCATTTCAATTTTCAGTAGTGTCCCACTTCTGCAAAATCTGTCCTACCCAGTGAAATGTTCTCGATTCGGCCGGATGCGGTTGTGTGTGTGACGCCGCCCCCCCCCCCATGTCGCTCGCTGCAGAGTCTTCTCGAAGTGCGACCCCGTCATGGAGGCGGTGCTGCGGCACCTGGGAGTGGGACTGGCCAGGTGGACGCTGAAGCGTCGGCTGCGGCTCTCGTGCGCGCGCAAGGACGCGGGTCAGTGCCAACTCCAGCTTGGCGCCGTCGAGAGCGACGGACTGCCGGCGTCGATTTTTCAAGCGATCAAGGTCGGCCCAGCCTCACCACGAATCACTAGGCGGCGTTGAGGCAGCGCGGCTCACTCACTCTCGCATACCTGTAACCGGGTCTGGAAGAGGGGGGGGGGGGGGGGGGGCGGCGCTTTTTGGGGGGGGGGGTGGCTGGGGCAGAGAGTGGGAGGGGGGTAGCTGGCCATTTTTTGAGTTATACTTGTACTTTTTGGTCAAAAATGGATATAAATAGGGTCTAAACAGTGTTATTTAGCTGTTTTATGGTCATATAACACTGAAAAGCACTGAAATACACCAACATTTACTCACTTTTATCGTTTTAGACTGAGTGAAAATCCCTTGGGAAAATTCTGGGGGGGGGGGGAGTTGGGTGGGTGTTGGAAAAATAGTGCGGGGGGCCCCCAACCCCCCCCCCCAGTTACAGGTATGCACTCTACTGCTAATTCGTTTTCAGTACAACTTGCCGGAGGAAGGCATCGACGGCGAGTTGGCGTTTGAGCCGTTCCAAGTGGATTTCAAGCGAGCGCAGCTGAATGCGCCGCTGAAAGTGGAGCTGCTGCTCAAGTTCATGGGACACTATAACGAGCCGGATTTGGCACTGACGTGCGAGGTTCCCGGCGTCTCCACAACGAGCAACGGGTCCGGGCCTACGCAAGACTACTTGCTAGAATTCGATCCGTCCAATGGACAATGGACCACAAGTAGACTGTAATGTTCATCTATATCGTTCTGTCTGATTCACGTGTCTTGCCATGTTGAACATTCAAACGTCGTCTTTGCTATTCTTTTCTAGGACGTGTTCACTGTGATCAGTTTGCAGTTTTGAACGGGGTGACGGTGTGGCGTGTCTCCTTAGGCGCGACGTGATCAAATAATTTTTTCCTTTTCTTCGACCTATTTGTTCTTTTTGTTTTGTCGTTTTCCACCGGGAACGATGATGTCGTTCCAGTCCGGGTAGACGGCCTGCTTGACGCGCTCCACGTAGTCGCGCAGCTTGGGGAACTCGTTGTCGAGGAACTTGTGGAAGGCCGTGCCCCTCGGCATGGGGATGTAGTAGAGGCTCGCCAGCTGGCCGAACACCGCCGCGTCAGCCTGTGCCGCGCAAGTCTCATGGCTCGGCCACGGCTGCGAGCAAAGCACCCCCCCCGCCCCACCGTCGTCAGCTCGTCCGACAGCATGTACTTTTTGGAGCCCAAGAAAGTGTTGAGACTTTGGAGCTGTTGGCGCGCTGAAAGGCGCCGACAGGCTTAGAGCGCGCACCAAATTAGCGACGTACCCCAGTAGACGAGCTCCTCCTCGTCGATGTGGTGACCACCGATTCCCATCACGGACACTGTGTTTTCCATCTAAATGCTCACTGAAAATAGACGATACTGTTGTTTTCTAGCATGAGTGCGTACCATTTTGTTCGCCATGCCAGTCAACTTGACAAGTGGCACGAGGTAGTCCATGAACCACAAGTTCATGACGTCACTGTTACTGTAGTAGTCGAGGTTTGCGAACCGCGAGTAGAGCGCAAAGCTAAACGGTGTCGCGGTCAGCTCGTGTTTGCTTGCGTGCGTGTGCGCGCTCACGGCCAGAAGGCGCGTTCGATGAGCGCCCCGACCATGACGCCGAGCGACTTCTGCGCTTCGTCGGCTCCGTAGAGGCGCTGCTTGCCGAAGTGGCGACTCAGTTCGCGGATGATTAGCTCTGAATCGTGGTAGTGGCGACCGTTCAGCTCCACAAACGGCATCTTGCCGTCGCGCGACCGCTTGGTCATGGAGTGAATCGACTGAAAACCGTCGTCGTTTGATCTCTGCCGAGAGCAGCGGTGCAAGCAACCTCGTATTTGATTCCGGCGATGCGTAGCCACGTCTCGAGCTTGAGGCACCAGGGCGAGTTGCTGACCGTGTAGCGGATGCGCGGGAACTGGTAGAGGTAGACGACGTCCTTTTTCCAGTCCGTCTTTTGCAGCTGCGGCTCTTTGCGTCCTCGAGAGAACAGCAGCCGCTTCAGGACGACCTTCCATAGCAGGTAGACGGCTGCCAGCCCCAACAGGCACTGCCCATAGCAAGGCAGGCTCGACACAAAGCCCAGCATGCCCGATTTGTTCGTTGAGTTACTGCGAAGTTCAGCCAAATAAAGCGACCGACTGACGCAAAAAACTGGCCAGTCTAGCGATGCCGATGCTTTATCTAGTCGAAAACAAGTGCGCTCTGTGCTTCTCACGTGGAGTGCCACGCCATGTTCAGCGCAAGACACGTGCTAGTTCATCGTACTTTGGAAGCTGCAACGACTCGAAACAGTCTTTGAATGCGACAAAACGTGAACGGATTTGAGCTGTAACGTCCGTCCACGTGTGGATGACCGACGAAATGAGTGCAGCTGAACTACAGTGTACTGTAACGTACTAGCATATACACGTACATTGGACGAACGTGCGTTTCCGCCCGGTTTCCATCGTTCGTATGTATGAAACGCGCATGCCGGTACCTGTAGAGTGTTTTTGCAGAGTGCTCTTTAAAATTGCCCGATTTTAAAAACAGAGCACATCTGCGCTGAAGTCAACAAGGACATGTGGCGTTGATCGGCGTCGAACGAGGCGATAGTCGTAATAGCCGGATAATGCGCCTGCCGCCGCGCAGCGCCTTTGTTGCCGCCCGCCGCGGCACTGGTTGCTGCGCAGACGCCTCTCCAAGGCGGCTCTGGCCGTTGCCACGGTGCGCCGCGGCTGTCGTCGGTGCAGTTAGTCAGTGGAAGAAGAGTCTGCCACTTCACTCCACCGACCGCTTCGCCGCCACGGGCTGGCGTTTCTTACTTTCTCTGGCTGTACTTCCGCTATAGAATCTCCCGTATTTATTCGGCCCGGGCGAGCACAAAGCTGCGCTTGAGCGTCGCCACGCCATCGCGAGAGACACAGCGACCGCGGCCGAGCCGTATTCACCTGCGCTCGCCGGGAAGCGTGCGCCACGCCAGCGTGAACGACGACAAAGCGCTTCTATACGCGTATCCCCGTGTGCTGGCGCTGGCGCCACGGACGACACACACGCTGCCGATTCCGGTTTTGACGCTCGTCGTCGTCGTCGTCGCCGTCACACGCCTATTAGCGGCGCTGTGGCGTTTCCATGGCGAGAACGCTCAGCCGGCCGGCCCGGCAGCCCTAGGCCCGACCTTGCTGCCCAGTCGGCAGCGGCCAGCCTGACAAACGATCGCCGACCGCCGACCGCCGACCGACCGGTCACTCAGGCGGTCGGGCCGTCGTCGCTGCTTGTATGGAGTGCTCTCACGGTCATCAGACGCGCCGCGCCCTCCTGCCGAGCCGGGCCGCGCGCGCTCGCGCTCTGCTGCAGTCGACAAATATTTGACGGAGTCATTCCTCGGCCCGCAGCGCGCGCGCGCCAGCCGCCACTGTCGGGCCACTTTAGGATCGTGCGCGCCCCCCTCGAGATACGCATTGTACGCGTTCGGCGGTCCAACTGAGAAGAATGCAGCCGCCTCCCTTCGCATTGTGAAATGTAACTCAGCTGGCCCGCCGCCGCCTGTACGGCGCTGCAGTGCGTTCGTGTGTATCGATGCTGCGTGTCGTCGTCTCTCTCTGTCTGTGTATGAGATGACGCACGGCCTAGGTAAACTTAGTAAGCAGTGGCAAGCTGACGACGAAGCTACCCAATGACTAGGGCTAGTCGATTTAGCAACGAGGCGCCCCCAGGCGCTGACGAGGCGTCGACCGCCCAAGAGAAGGCTAATTCTCTCTGGACGCCCGTTTGCTGCCGCCGTTCCGCGAATCTCTGTCCCTGACGTCTTCCTTCTCTCTCCGCACTAACCATGTCGCTCTCTGCCGACGAAGCCAGGTGAATTTAATTGTACGTACAGTCAAAGACATTTTCATACGTACCACCAGAATGCAGCTTTGGAAGGCGATTTGGGCGTAGTGCACCTGGTTCAGGAGTGCGGCGAAGCAGGAGGAGGCGCGCAACCAGGCGCTGCTCTTCTTCCTCGACCACCTCATGCAGAAGACGGGCACGCGGCGCACCGTCCACGACCTCTCCTGCCAGTTCGGCGCGCGCGGCTTCACGGAAGAGATGCGCGAGGCCGTGGGCGGCACGCAGGAGGCGTTGGCCGACTTCCTGCGCCAGTTCCCCTCGCTCTTCAAAGTCACGGACGAGGGCGAGATTGGCATCAACGCGCTCGGCGACTTCCCTCTCGGCGGCGGAGCGGGCGACGGCGCCGGCTTCGGCTACATGCGCTCCGGCCAGCGCAACGTCGACCGCGAGGCCGTCGAGTTCTTCGAGACGAAGCTTCGCAAGTTCGGCCCCGAGGTCCAAGTCAAGAGCCTCTTGGGCCACCGCTCGCAGGCGGCGCCGGAAGTGCGCATAATCTCCGGAAGGAATCTCAAAGAATTCGTCGACTTTCTGGCAGCTCACCCGGACAACTTTGTACTGGAGGGAGACCGAGTCCGTCTGGCCGAGCTTTCCGAACCCGAGCACGAAGATCTGGACGAAAACGGCGTGCCGATCGTTGGTACGTCGTCTGGCTCAATCAAATCCGTCTTTATCCGAAACAATGCGACACGACTTTTAGGGATGAAGGCGAAGCAGTTGGCGGTGGAATTCATGCGTGACCTTCTTCAGAGCGAGGAAGAAGGTCCCGTTCCAACGGAGCAGCTGTACCAGCGCTTCTGCCGGCGCTTCTCGCACCGCTTTCGGCAGCACATCGCGACGAATCCCAAGGAGCTCGTCCAGTTCCTCAAGCTCAATCGCGCCGTCTTCTTCATTCGGTCGAACAAGGTCTCGCTCGTTCGACTGCGTGGCGACGGAGAGGAGGGCAGCGACGGCGGCGGCAACTCGACATCGGCGGCGACGAGCGAGAGCGACAGCAGCCACCAGTCGCCCATGCTCGTCAGGCCGGCGTCGACGCCGGCGCTCCGGTCGCTCGCCGCCGCCGCGGCGCCCGTCTCCGTCGTCAAGACGCTCAAGGCCGCCAAGGACGCCATCGTCGCCATCTCCAACCACTTCCTGTCCAGATCGACGACCGTTTCGCCAGCGCCGCTGCTCAGTCTCGATTTCAAGCTCGTCACCGTGTCGCAGACCGACTTCCTGTCGCTCGTCACGCTCGGCACTGCCGAAGTGGGCTTCTACGCGTTCGACGTCTCCCTCAGCGACGTCATGCTCCAGGAGTCGGGACTGCCCGAGCTGCTTCGCTTTCCCAATGTACAGAAGGTGCGTATACAAGCACAATCGTGTAAGGATTCCAACCGCGGCACTGGCCACCTCGTCATCAGCTCAGATGTGCTTCGACGCTCGCTTCGGCTGTGAAGTGCTCACTCGGCAATACGGAATTCTAGTGGCGAACCTGTTCGACGCGCAGGTTTGGCCGCCTACCAGTGATCTGTGTGGAATGTGTGCCATTCGGGTCGACGCTGCTCTCGTCTAGACGGCTCACTCGATCGTGCAGCACTCGAAGTTCGACCAGCCGCTGCACACGATCCAGAAGCTCAGTCTCCGCAACCTCCGCCGAATCTACTGCCCCGAAACGCTGCTCAACTCCCCTCAAGGCGTCGTCAAGACAAAGTAACGTCGTCGGAGCGCTCATGAGAGAACCGGGTATCGTTGCCATTTAGTTGGTCCCAGCGCCCCCTGTCCGACGAGACGCTGCGCGTGCTGTTCGACGAGGTCGGCTGCCTTCGCCAAATCCACGCCGCCCTCGCCAAGTACAGTCTGACTGGCCTGTCGACGAAAGTCACCACAACCTCGACTGTGTCGATCAACGCTTCAGAGCAATGCCAGCCAACTTCCGACCGCTGTTCGAGTCGAAATGCGTGGAAATCGGTAGCGGCCAGACGCAGCCCCTGCAGCCCGCCGACCGAGTGCGCATGAGAGCGCAGGCAAGCAAGACTGCCGCCGCTGTAGCCAGTGCAGCTGCAGCTAACGGGATTCAATTCAGAAGTCAGTTGAGTTCGCTGTGTCGCCGGCAGCGCGTCCGTTGTCGGCGGCGCCAGCGCTGGCCATTGTCGAGAACGGCAGTGGCGTCGGCGGCGGCGGCTGCTGCTGCGGTGCCGGCGGCTGTCGGCGGCGCCGACAGGCACCTTCCACTGTCGACGCAGGCGCGCAGACGTTGTCGACAGGCGACATCACCATGACTGAGATTTTCTACGACAGTTAATCTCGTACAATGTTCGCACAAATATATTCTTGTGTAGCGCGCAGCGGACTCGCATGAGTCCGTTGTCGTCGTCGTTCGCGTCGCGTCCCTGGGTGACTGGTACTGAGCTGAGCTAATTTATTCGCTACAATTTTTGTAGTACCACATATACCTATGTGCCTTGACCGTGACGCCTGCTTCGACTTTCGCTGTGTTCCCTCCCCCTTCGCGCCAAATGTGCGATAGCGCACCCAGTTTGTTCATAAATGACATCGTGCGTCTATATTTCCAATTCAACAAATACTCCGTTCGGCTCATGTACTCGCGTCGTCGTAATCCTCGCTCGGTGGACAACGACAATAAATCCATTGTCGAGAGCGTTCCGATGCAGAGTCTCATTCCTTCTTCTTGGCGAACCTGTCGAGCACGGAGGTCTTCCTTGTCGACGCCTTCTTTTTCCGCTTGACGAGCGTGAACCCGTCGCTGTCGACATCGTCGACAGGTTCGTCTTTCGCCGCACCGACTTCGTCGTCAGCAGAACCTTCGTCGCCGCCTAGGAATTCCTTCTCGAACTTTCGCTTCTCCAGAATTCTTGCCTGACGCATCTCCGATTTCACGATCTGCTTGCGCTGCTCCTGAATTCGTTCTCGGACTTTGGCATAAATCGAAATCGCGTTGTCAGCAGTTCCATGCCGTACGTATTTCTTGGAAGAGCTCTTGCCCTTGGCCTTTCGCCTGGGGTGAAACTCGATTTTCTCGGGTTTGAGGTAGAGCTTCTCGGCCTTCTTGGCGATTCTCTCCTCCAGCGTCTCCTCGTCCACCTCGGCGATCTTGCCCGCGTCCATGCAGATCATCTCCGGTTGGATCTGAGCGCGACCGCGTCCACTCCGCTCCACGTCGACATCGCGCGACGACGGAGACCAGACCTTGTCCAGCAGAGAGCGGACCTCCAGCTCGCGCCTTTGCCTCTTCGAGTGGAACGGATTCGCCTCCAGCGCGTCCACGTTCGCCTCCGCCGCCCCTGGACGAGTGCGCAGTCAGAGTCGACTATCCAGGGGCAAGTGATGAGGCCCAAGACTCAATTCCGAACCTGGCACTAGAAGACTGGAGAAGCCGCGCTGCGTGCCCACGCCCAAGACGTCCTCGAAGGGGCAGAACCGCAGGTCGGTGACCGTCTCCCTGCAGTTGTGCATCATGTAGGGGCCGGTGATCTCCTCGCTGCAGCCGTCTTTGAAAATCTAGACTCGTCGCGAATTGTGCAGCCGCTTTGCGGAATGCTATCTGAGAAGAATTGCGTGTTGCCGACCTGCACTACGGGTCCGCTGGAACAGGCCAGTAGTCTGGACTGGCTGAAGGTGACGTTCGAGACTCCCAGACGGACCGAGTACTGTCGCAGCTGCTTGTACGTCCGCAGGTCCCACAGTCTGCACCGAAATAACTGACGAATCAGAAAATGTAACAAACCTACCACCACCAGCACACCTGACCTGAGCCTCCGGTCCACTCCACAGGTGGCCATGTAGCGGCCGGTCGCGTCCACGTCCACGCCTGTGACGGGCCCGGGGTGACAGAGCATTTTCACGAGCGCCTTGGGCTGGTTGGGACTCCAGAGGGTCACAGTGCCTCTGGGGTGGGCGCAGTGGACGATCGCATTGGATGGGTTGTGGGAGAGGGCGCGCAGAGGGCCCTCCTTCGTCAGTGTGCTCTTCACGATCTTGCCCATGCTGACGTCCAGCCAGTGCAGGTAGGAAGTGTCCGTCTGGAAAGCGGTGGTCCAGTGCGCCCTTTATGCATGCGCACGCGGGTTCAACAATTGCCAGGAGAGGCACAGACGCCGGCGACGAGAAGGAAGTGGTAGGGCAGGAAGTCGAGTCGGCGCGGCTGGTGGAGGTTCTTGAGGCAGTGGACCTCGACTCCTTGGCGGTCGTAGAGCATCGTCCAGCGCTTCTGCGCCACCGCCAGCAGCTCCTCGTTGTGCAGCCAGCTGCGGACGGCCGTGTGCTTTCCGCCTTCCCAACCTATAATCCCCCACGGCCAAGGGCCATGGGGGATTATAAGGGGGAGGGGTGTCCCCTCCACTGCCTATCCCGAGAGTTTCGGAATGACATTGACCACCCCCGGATTTCATTTTCCCGAGCTTTAAGCCAATTTATCCTGTAAAAATTTATCCTGTAAAATAATCCTGCAAAAATTGTGCCTTTGGCGCTGTATGTCTGTACGTTGCCGCTTAAACGTACGCAGAAATGACTTTTTTTAGACAACAAATCGAGCCATTTTAGGTGTATTTTGAGGCAAACAAGTAACATTTTAATTTTATGTGCAATTTGGACGTATGTATAAAAACTCCATCCCGAAAGTTCCGATTTACTCCCCGGCCCGCGCCTCCTCTTCGTAAATATTGGCGAATTACCCCCCCCCCCCCAGCCCAATTTCCGAGGACACCAACGTGACCAACCACGCATGTTCCCCAACAAAGGGAGCTGACTCACTGTACGTCTCGGACGCTCTCCATGACATTTGTCTCGGTGTGCAACTGCTTCGTGAGCCAGTCGAAGGTCGCCACGTGGCCCCTGTGGCCGCCCAACACCAGCTGACGACCCGTGCGGCTGTAGTCGATGCGGTACGGCCCGAATTTGTCCAACTTCAGCTCGAAATGCTGCAAACGGAGATATTCATTCCACACAACTATTCTCACTGAAGCTCTTGGACAAACCTTTGTCGAGCTGGCGATATCTACGGCTGCGGCGATCTCTACCTGCGTGGCTCTATGCGTGTAGTCGTCTTTGTCAGCTTCCAAGAAGCTGAATTCAGCGGTGGACACAACGTCTGTAGAAATGAAAGGAGTGCGCGCATTTGTTGATTTCTAAACAAACCCAGCCTCTTCGTTTGCTAATAGCTCGTTTCGAGCGGCTTGCTTGGCCAAGTTCTCATACTGCTCCCGCTTCCTCTCGTACTTTTGCTTCGCAAAATTGGTGCGCACTCCATCCTGCAATGCTTTCCCCTCGCAACAATTCTTATTAAATATTAGTTACAGGATAATATCAATACGACTCACCAGCTTAATTCTGTCGGCCCATTTGTGCCGTTCGACAGCTTCCTGTGGAACCTCGTAGTCGCCAGGAAACGGATCTTCCTCTTCATTTTGCGTCTTTTTCGATGGGAATGTGCGGCGTTTTGACAAGCGCTGAGAACTTTTGTCAGTTGTTGACGTCGACTCCTCGTCGATGAGAGATTCCGATAGGGCTGGCGGCAACGCACCAGACTGCGAAGAGTCAACAGCGGCGGCGGCTGCGGCGACAGTTGTCGCCGAGCGAGAAAAGTATCGTGGCGTTTTCTTCGGCGGCATCCTCAATTTCTTCTACACATTCTCGATAAAACTTTGCCTTTTTTGCATGGTGCGGGCACCGTATAATGAACAGCACCGCTAAACACGCTAATGTCTTTCTCAGTTCACGACCGCTACGATCAACGGCCTACGACTCCGATACGAATTGCGAATCGGTCACGGATGGGTCAGCGTCTGAGTGGGCTTCAGTAAGTCTTGTTGAACATGTCGACGAGGTGCTGTCGCGCGTTTACGGGCGCGTAGGCGGTCGAGGCACGAAGCGGAGTCACGAGGCAGTCGTCGTCGGGATGAGCGAAGAAAGCGATGGAGCGCCGCCGGAGCCCTAGTCGTTTGGCGTCGAGAAGCACGCGGTGCTCCTGCGTGCGAGAGCTGGCGCTGTTTCGGCTCATTAGCGCAGTCCGACTCGTTGCAACCGACCACAGCTTTCCATTGACCAGCCGTCCACACTTCCATGAGATCGCCCATGTTGACGAGAACGGCGTCGGCGAGCGGCTCGGCGGGCTGGAAGGCGCCCGTCCGGCCGGCTCGGACCTCGAGGCCGCCCACGTTGTCCTGGAAGAGCAGCGTCAGCGAGCCGTAGTCCGTGTGCGCCGCGCAGCGCGTCGCCGATGAGCACCCGTTTTCTAGACGCACACGCACACCCTTCAGCATCACACGGCTGACGAACTAATGATGAACTCTGTACATATTGTACCTCCACCCTCAATAGCGCTGAGTTGGTCGTCGTCGACAGGCGGATAGTTGAAGAGGCGAAGCGTACTCGAGTTGCCGCTTTTGGTCATTTTGCCGTGTAGAGTGGTGAAGAACTCGCGATCCTGAGGGACGCTACATTTTGCATCGGGCTGCGTATTCGACGAGCTGCCACCTGTGCCTGACTCTCGGCCAGAATTCGCAGCAGCTCCATAACAACGCCGTGACAGTGATGGAAAAAGCGCGAGGTAATAAAGCCAAAGTCGGGAATTTCTTTGGTTGGGATTTTCTGCAAAATATCGTGACCCAACAACTCGTCCTGCGAATGCCTTTCGCGTAAGACTTTCAGAAGGTCTCACCGGTGTAAGAACGGTCTTGTCTGTCTCTGGGCAGTAATTGTACGCTTCTCTTAGCTCAATGCCGGTTTTGCTTTGGCTCAGACGCTCTACGTTTGGTGCAATGTACCTTAAGTCAACGACTCCATCTAAACGAACGATGAGTTCTATTCAAACTCTCTACCCAGTAGTTCCTTTCTCCTCGAAGTCAGTTCCTCTTGCGTAAAACTCCTTCACTTCTTGCGGTTGACTCCAGAACTGGTCGGCGAGAGCGAACATGTCCGCCACCTATTGCCGTCGTCAGGGCCAATCAGCGCCGGACTGTGGAACGCGAACGCCTCCGTCGCACGCACGGCGCACGTACCTCTTTGGGTGAAATGCCGTAGTTCCTGAGGTAGACAAAGCCGACGTCGCGCAGCGCCTCGACGATCGGCTTCTTGGCCGAGCGGACGTTGTGGCGGCAGTCGACCACCGGAATCATGTCTGCCGACGCGCTTTTTGCTACCTACGCAATCCTCTTAGCGGCGCGCAACCGTTCGGCCGTTGCTATTTTCCGCGAGAGCAACAGCGGCCGCCGCGCTCGCATCCCAGACGCGCGCGCGCGCGCGGCGTCGTTTCAGGCCGCGAGATAAGGCGACGCCGTCGTCGCCGGCACCGTCGGCACGGAACGGGGCTAACACGAATGAACAAGTCGTCGCCGATCTGACGCCTCAGTCCCCTCCTTCTTGAGTCACGCTCTGCAGACCGCCCTGACTCATGTCTCATCTCATCCTCTTACGCGCGTTGTCGTTCGTCTTCCAACGCATCTTTCTCTCTGGATCGCTGTCTTCCTCGGCACCTGTAGACACCTATCACGACTATTACGACTTTGGTCCCGGGGTTTTGTGGCGTTTGCTGTTCTCACATGAGAACCGAACGATTTTACATGTAAAGATTGTGCTGTCTGGAGTCTGGACTGTCTTGAATGTGTACTCTGTAATAAAAGTGCGTTGCAACAGTTTGTAACGACATGATCCGCGTTGCCATTGGGCACATTTGCACACGGCGACATTTAGAATTAGTATCCGGGAGGCAGTGTCGGCGGAGGGCAGTGGGAGCAGCCTCCTTTCGGTCCCTTCTCTCCGGACGGTCCCGAATGCCTAAATTGCAACTCGATTGATCAGATGCACTCTGTCTGCAACTCGGCCCAGCTGAAGCAGCCGAACTATCGGGCGTACCCCCGAACTCCAGGCTGGCCTTCTGCACCTTCGTCGCCAGGCTCTCCTCGGGGTCCTGCAGGCCCCTTGCGGCCCGGGTTACCGTCCAGGCCTCTCCGGCCAGGCTGCCCCTTGAGCCCGGGAGGACCCTCGTCTCCCTCTGGGCCACGGGGCCCGTCGACAGCCACCACTTTTCCAGGATCTCCACGCGGCCCCTTTGGACCCTCACGGCCAGGGCGACCCATTGGTCCAGCAGGTCCGACCATGCCCTTGGAACCCGGCTTTCCGTTTGTTCCAGGCGTACCAGAACCACCCTGAATTGCGCACAAAACGCTAGTTTGCCGACACTTGAATCGCGTCCTGATGCCGTACCCTTGGTCCCAACGGTCCCTTGCTTCCCTGAACGAAGATTCAGTGAACGTTGGCGTGTGACCGCGCGCTCACAGCGCGTATGTATATGTATACCATGGTGCCTGCGGGGCCGGGTGGCCCAGGCGGGCAGATCATGCAGGGCTCCGGCTTGGGCCCAACAGGAGGCAGAACTTGACCGTCCCGGCCAGGCACTCCTGGCTGTCCGTCGGCACCGTCTTTGCCGTCGTCGCCATCGTCACCCGGCTCTCCCGGCTCTCCAGCCGAGCCCTGCTGGCACGTGCAGCAGCCGCCATCGACACCGACCAGCACTTGATTGCCGGGGTTCACGAATGGCGCGTCCGTCGGCGGCCGACGAGTAGGCGGTGGAGTGGGGTAGCCTCCGTCCGGCACCCACTCGCCGAACAGCCAGGCTCGCTTGGACCTCTGGGCTCCGGTGCGTGGCGACAGCGTCGACACCTCGTTCCACAGGCTGCGCGACCGGCTCTGGAACGCCAGCGCTGTCGGTTAGCAGCCGATGGCCAGAGGAAGGCAACCGTCAAGGCACCCTGCAGAAATCGATTTCGCTGTTGAGGTGCGTCTGCAGCGCCTGTACGTAGCTGTAGGCGGTGGGCAGCGTGACGACGGCCGCGACGACGGCCACGGTGCTGACGGCCACGGCGCAGAAGGCCATCCGCCGCAGGTGCAGCTCGCGTCTTGTCTCGTCCACCTCCATCTTGGTGTAACTCGACATTTTCGTGCGAGATCGATACCGAGTTCCTACAGTTCTGATCACTCTGTCTCTGCTCGACAATTTATACGATCGCCGAATCCCGCACAAATGCAAATTAGGTCAGGAGTAGCCGACGGTCAGCCAGTGTAACGCATTCGTGGTCGAAAATGTCGCCAGAAACAATCACGCAATAATAGTGGACTTCAAAGGCGCCACGACGCGCCACTGTCTCTTTTGTTGTTTGAGTACAGTATTGCTGTGATGTACTGTACATTGCTGAGTACTGTATTCTGTCGTGAACGTCTGCCTATTTTAATGCTGTTTCTCAGATCATCGATGGGTTAACCGTCCGTCCGCCCGTTCGTTCTTCAAGTCGATTCGCCGTTGCACATTTGACCTCCATTCTGCGCAGCGTCAGTTTAATGGAAAGCCACGCGCTGAAATCAGGTCAGTCCGATGCGAATATAATTTTGCAGATCTGGTGTCGGGCCCGTCTAGTGTTACAACACCGGTGATTTCTTTCTCCATCGTTTCGGCGGTTAAATTTTTTTCGAAGCCAATGCAGCGCAGCAACCATAGACGCACTTGAAAACAACAACAACAACAACAACAGATTTGAGCACTCTATCTTTCTGAATTCAGTGAGCAACGGAACTATTAGTAGCCGTCGGGCAGTCTGGGAGGTGGGCAGTGGCCGCAGCCGCCTTCCATGCCCTTGGGACCGGCGGGGCCGGGAGGACCCGCGCCGCCAGGCTGACCTTCGGGGCCTTCGTCGCCGGGCTCGCCAGACGGCCCTGCAAATGGTGACGCCAGACGTGCACGTCCCGTCCCGTCCCGTCGGCACGTTAGGGCACGAAGCGCCACTGACCCGCGCGACCCGGCCGTCCGGGATTGCCGTCGCGTCCTCTGTTGCCAGGCGCCCCTTTCGGCCCGGGAATGCCGTCGTCGCCCTGCGGGCCGTCTTCGCCTTGGACGGGCACGATCTTGCCCGAGTCGCCCATCTCTCCCGGCTGTCCGTCCCGACCGGGTCGTCCCGCCGGCCCGCTCGCGCCCTTCATGCCCGGCTCGCCCTGCTTGCCGTTCGCGCCCGGCTCGCCATTAGAACCGCGTGGTCCAACCGGCCCATTGGGTCCCTAAGGACGACGAAGTGCGTAACTGACGAGTCCAGAATTTCAGCATGGCACCGATTGTACCATGGATCCAGGAGGTCCTGGAGGTCCGGGTGGACAGGTGACGCAGGGCTCTGGCTTGTGTCCGTTCGGGATGACGCGACCGTCCTTGCCGTCCTCGCCGGCCTGACCGTCGTCTCCGTCTCTGCCGTCGGGGCCGTCGTCACCGGGCTCGCCTGCCTCACCCGCTGGACCCTGGTGACACGTGCAGCCTGAACTCAACTCGCGTTTCCACCATGCTTTTAGGACGCATTGCCCAATTGCGCACATGTTCCAGAGGGCACAGGTGGGAATATGGGGTCGATGGTGCTGAAGGGGTTGTCGGTGACGAGTTCGTCGGGGTTGGGCGAGGGCACGTTGCCGTAGCCGCCGGCGTTCTCGACGAGCTGTCCGAAGAGCCAGCGGCCGTCGTTCTGGCGCTTGGCGCGCGACGCGCCGGCGCTCCGCTGCTGCATGACGTGGACCTGCTTCCACATGGAGGAGGTGCGCGCCTTGCAGAAGTCCGTCTCGGCCATGAGGTGCGACTGCAGCGACTGCACGTAGCTGTAGGCCATGGGCAGCGTCACCACGGCCGCGACCACGGCCACCGTGCTCACGACCACCGAGACGAAAGCGACGCGCCGCATTTGGCGCTGCTCCAGCTCGAAGTCGTCCAACTTTTCGTACGACATTCTTGGACCGGCGGCTCCTTTTTTTTTTTTACAAAGACGACTGAAGGGCGGCCGCATCCGCGCAACTTTTAAATGGATCTCATCGAGTTTACGGGGTCGAATGCGCTCCGAGCGCCCCCCGCTCGCGCAAACAACTGGCCCAATTTTGTCCCATCATGTGCGTGCGAAGTCGCGGCGTCGCGCCGAGCCAGCGGGGCCGCCAAAAAATCGAGGGCAACGCCACCCAAACCGAAACAAATGGGACAGTTTTCTCTGCGCCCCGAGGAGACTTGGCGAAAAAGTCACATTATACAGACCCGAACAACGCAACACACGAGTACACCCAACACCATGCTGCGTTTTTTTTGTTGCAAATATGCAATAAGGTAAAACGAGTGTTGTGCACATCTAATACTGGTTATGTAGTGTGTACTGCATGTACATATACTGTACGTTGTACGTACGTCGAACCGACGCCACGGGCCCACGGCTGCTTCGCAAACTTTTATGCGACAAGAAAACGCGTAAGGCTGTCGCAGCCACCGTTCTCTACCTTATCCCATTAAACATGTCCTAGAAGCGTCCCATAAAAATGCAGGAATTTGTTGTTATTTCTCGAGCCATCGCATTTCTTCCTGCCACCAGTGTTCGGCCTCTGTGCCCTGGAAGTGCTGCTTGTAGACAGCGTCGAACTGGTCACTCTGCTCCTTTGTGAAGTAGTCGCGCCAGCCGCCCACCACCCCCTTGCGCACCATCTCGTTGCGGCCGTCCACCCTAATATTGCGGCCGTCCGATATGGTACGCAAAATGCAAAAAATTCTGCGCCAAAAAGAAAATGCAACGCAGAACAAGAGTAAGCAAAAATTCTAATACTTTGCACAAATTTTCATTTTATCCTGGTGTCAATCCGAAGAACGGGTGGTACGCGACATGTCTACACGGCCCGGAGGTCAACTGACCAGGCGTCATCGGATGCGTAGAGCTGCTGTCTCTGTTGCATGGCGTCGAAGGTGCTCGAGTCGAACACCTTCTGCAGCAGCGCCGGCGACTGCGCCGTCTCCGCCGCCTTCCCGCCGAGGAACTCGGCGAGACGCTTCAGATAATCCCTGAATAAAAACAGAGCTATGTTGACAATACTGAGCTACAAGCGAACAGCGAAGGAATCGTACATTCTGTCCTTGTGAATGTCTTCATACTTGATAGCGAAGATGTTGTCCATTTTCTTGACCATCTCCAAGAACCCCTTGGTGTGCTCGAACCAAGAGCAGTAGGGCGTCTTGCCTTCCATGAACAGCTTCACTGAAGTCTCGAACTTTCCGTCCGTATAGTTTGAGTGAATCATTCTTTGGGTGAGCTTGTGGTACGAAACCTAAAACGTTAGACCTGTTCAATGTCCAATGATTCTACTCACGTCAAATTAACGGCGACTCTACGACATTTGGGATACTCACGCAGACATCCTTCGGGTTGCGCACGAGCCAGATGTACTTGCAATCCTTAGACATGGGTATCATATCTGGGTGGTTGATGTGGTTGAAGATGGCCGGCCGTGGAAGCGCCTGTGTCGCTGCACCTCCGATAACCTCGGGACAAGGGAAGATGTCGTGGATCGCTGCCATCGATGGTTGGTTGTATGGCATGACATCACATGCCATGCTTGCACTAACAAGCTGCACTGACTGAAGCTGCCGAACTACAGAAGTTACCGGCGGTGTCGCCCTTGAGTACATCCTTGAGTTCCTCGTTGGGGTGCGTGAGTGCGAAGATCATCTGCTTGTTCCAGGTGTTGCCGCTGCGGCACATGGCGCACATGAGCAGGTCGCCTTCCACGGGCGTGTAGTCCTTACCCGTGCGCAGCTCCTTGACTCCGAATCCGTACCATACGCGGTAGCGCTTGTCCACGATCACCTGGAGTATGCAGAGGTTTGCTTCTGCTTGCAACTATACCTGATTCATCTCGAATTGAACCTGAGTTTTTGTTCTTTAGTCAGGGGTCGGTGGTGGTGTGTGGTGGGCCCGCTCAACGCTCAGCTCATTCACCGAAACTTTACTCAGGCTACGGTATGTAACTAGGTATATGTACATGTAAGTTTACGTGTGTTAGACGTGTACTTTTGCTTCTAAATATGACCCTGTTCCTAAAATAAAAGTGTCATGCTCTTGCTATGCTTAACAGACACTCCGCACATATGGATAACATAGAACGCACTTCTTTCGGTAGACCAGGAGTGTCGACCAGTTCAATACCGGGGTCGCTCCAGTCGTATATTTGGCAGGGTTCTTGCCCAGAAAGTCTCCAACGTTGGTCTTCGCGTCAGACATGGCGCGGGCGCTTTCCACTTTGTCAGGGAAAAGTACAAGTCCAGCACGAGTACCAACGGTACGAATACAAAAGTAGTACTGCTCGAAGTGACGAAGTCCTTACCGGCCGACTGAACGGCGTACAGATTAGCCGACGAGCCCATAAAACGCTGCTCAGTCAATCTTCCAGACTTCCAGCCGCATGTGTGTACGCCAGGCACGGCTGATAACGGCGTTCAGTCTGTCCGAATGCTCAATGCCAGTGGATGGAACCTACAGGCTGCATCAGTTGTCTCCTAACAAAAGTAACGCTGAGCGAACTGACAACGTCCTTTTTCGACCGCCGAACGTTGAAAACACTAACCAAATAGCGGTTCTAGAGCTGAGCTGAGCTAATGTGCAAAAATAGTTACCTATCCCTTTTTGAAAGGCCCTGCAAACAATCTACAAACAACTGCCCATATGAAAACTGTTCTTCATTTGTTTGTGTCATTTTTCATCTTTCAATCCGATCATTTCTTCTCTATCCATCGCATTTCTTCCTGCCACCAGTGTTCGGCCTCAGTGCCCTGGAAGTGCTGCTTGTAGACGGCGTCGAACTGGTCGCTCTGCTCCTTCGTGAAGTAGTCGCGCCAGCCGCCCACCACGCCCTTGCGCACCATCTCGTTGCGGCCGTCGATCCTATGGGATAGTGAAACAGCTTCTAGCTTCTGAATGGGCTGCGCAGTGCACAGGGCCAAAAGAAAGTCTACCACATGTCATCGGAGGCGTAGAGCTGCTGTTTCTTTTGCATCGCGTCAAAAGTGCTCGAGTCGAACACCTTCTGCAGCAGCTCTGGGGATTGCGCCGTCTCCGCCGCCTTCCCGCCAAGGAACTCGGCGAGACGCTTCAGATAGCTCCTTAATGAAGACAGAGCCGTGTTACTGATAACGAGCTACAAGCGAACAGCGAAGGAATCGTACATCCTGTCCTTGTGAATGTCTTCATACTTGATAGCGAAGATGTTGTCCATTTTCTTGACCAGCTCCAAGAACCCCTTGGTGTGCTCGAACCAGGAGCAGTAGGGCGTCTTGCCTTCCATGAATAGCTTTACTGAAGTCTCGAACTTTCCGTCTTTGTAGTTTGAATGAATTACTCCTTGTGTGATCTTGTGGTACGACACCTGAATTTGATACCGTGAAACAACATGGTCGCTGTGGGGGGACACAGTCCAGTACATACAAAACGTGTGGAGACATGTCAAAGACTCAGACTCACACAGACGTCCTTAGGGTTGCGCACGAGCCAGATGTACTTGCAATCCTTGGACATGGGTATCATGTCTGGGTGGTTGACGTGGTTGAAGATGGCCGGTCGTGGAAGCGCCTGTGTCGCTGCACCTCCGATAACCTCGGGACAAGGGAAGATGTCGTGGATCGCTGCCAGCGAAATGGTTTGCAGTGACACGTTTGTTTGCTATCACTGTTGAGCCGCATAAGTTACCCGCGGTGTCACCCTTGAGAAAGTCCTTGAGTTCCTCGTTGGGATGCGTGAGTGCGAAGATCATCTGCTTGTTCCAGGTGTTGCCGCTGCGGCACATGGCGCACATCAGCAGGTCGCCTTTCGCGGGCGTGTAGTCCTTGGCGGTGCGCAGCTCGTTGACCCCGAATCCGTACCATACGCGGTACCGCTTGTCCACAATTACCTGTGGCAGCGAAAGCCGTTAACTCAGTCCGACTTTTCCGACGGACTTTCAGAGCGCCTCACTGCACTATTGGAGCACTATCGGAGGCGTCTGCAGCTTCAGAACCTACTTCCTTTGGTAGACCGGGTTTGTCGACCAGTTCAATGCCGGGGTCGCTCCAGTCGTATTGGGCGGGGTTCTTTCCCAGCAAGTCTCCAACGTTCATCTTCGCCTCCGACATGACTGGCGCACTGCGCTCTATGGCGTGTACAACGCTCAAACGTTGTGTTAGAGCATAGGAAGAAGTGAAGGACCGCTAGGCTTCGCACGTGTAGGACCAGCAGATAAGCCAAAGTACCCTGTATCTTACAGTGAATCTTTTGACTGCCATCGCACGAACTCTGGAACTGCACATACTGTATTGAGGTCGAAGCATATAGTGTAAAGTATACCAGTGAAAAAGGAAGTACACGCATCGCGTAGCACTCGCCGAAACCCTGAACTGCAATTATAACTTCTCACAGAGAAGAGTGCGACTAATCGTACACGCTGTACGCCATTTTTATTTTGCAAATTGCAGACTCTTGTGAACAACTTGGTCTTGAAGGGAAGCGCTTACCGGTGCAGACCAAGCAGCCCACACTGCAACGACGTTTTCAGTTCTTCCATTAGACCGACTGTCAGAAAACAATTTGCGTGTTTTCCTCCAGTGTACAGTATTCCATTTTCCAAAAGTCTACTTTTTCCTCATCTTCAGGGAATACCCGATCCATATGCACCATACGCACCATATGCACCATGTGCACCAAGCCTTCGTTATTTCGGTGCGGTATTTTTCTCTCTTGTCTTTCCGTCTCGCATATCTCTAAACCGGGGGGAGGGGGATTATCGGGTGACCGAAGGCAACCGCCACTCTTATCTGTCTGTCAGTCCGTGCGCGTGCACGCGCGTGCGCGTGTACGTGCATGTGCGCGAGTGCATGTGCGTGCACTTGCGTGTGCGTGCGTGCGCGCCTAAGCAAGCCTTATCCTAAGCAAGCCTAAGCCTAAGCACACGAGAGCGGACACGCTAGCCAGCCGAGCAACGCGTCAGCACGTGCGTGCAACTGTGCCGACTCGTCGTCTCGTCGTCGTCAACGTCAGTCTTAGCGCGCTGTCGCAGCTCTCTGTCTTCTGGCCAGCAGACCATGCCGGACAGGACGACTACGTCGTCCCGGCAGCGTCGACAAGAACTGCCGACACGCCAGCCGACCGAGTAACACGAGCTGGCGGCTCGTCGTCACTCGTCAACGCGCACCTTGTCGACACCACCACCACCACACGCGATGGCACGCACGCAACCAACGACAGCAGTTTGCAATTGCAAGGTACGGCTGGCAAGACGGGGGCGCCGACTGGCACAACCAAGGCTGGCAGGCCTTGGTTGTGCCAGTCGGCGCCCCCGTCCTGCCAGTCGGTCGTCACAAGCCCGCCAGCAGCTGAGTAGCGCCGCCAGACCCCTCCCACATGCGGCGGTCTCCAGCAACTGATCCAGCCCAGAAGCCGACAGCCCACAGGTGGCAGTGGGCGACTGCTTCTTCTGATCCCTGGGTTACCCTAAGTCGTTTCGCTCGGTCATGGTTGACGTTGTGGTCGCGAACTACGCTGTCATTTACTACCTTAATAACTATTGAGTGTATCTATCGTTGCTGTGTGTATCGTGTAACACAAAAATTAAAACAGTAAAAACAAGATAAATAATAAAGCTTAATAACATTGAATTGATATAAAGAACAGACGCAAACATTTCAAATAAACAAAATTGATACTGTTTTTAAAAGTATTCGACGGAGAGACAGGAGAGAAAGTGTCGCACCGAAATAAGGAAGCTCTCGTGCACCTGGTGCATATGGTGCATATGGATCGGGTATTACCCATCTTCAACGTGAACGTGAAGTAGGGCTTCACGAAGGCGTTTTACGAAGAGAATGCCGGTCTCCGACTCGAGTCTTCGCGCTGCGGAGGCGAGTCGAGTGTACGAAAGCGGAGAGGCGGTGTTTGAGGACGCCTGCGACGACTTCCGCGTCGCGCTCGTCGCGTACGCCTGCCCGCCTGACGATGCGGTGGACGTTCCCAAGGTCGTGTCGGACGCGAGCGTGCGACGAGACGACGACATGACCCTCTCCATGTACTTCTGGAAGCACTCGGACGCCGCCATCGACTTCTTTCGCGTCCCCACAACCCCTGGCCGCCGAAACCTCGACAAGCTCTTCTCGCATGTGCGTGCGTGCGTGCGGGCAAGACGTTCCGGAGTGCGACTCTCTTGAAGTTTTGTCCTACAGAAGTTTCCTAAGAGTCCCTGTTCGGCGCCGCTGCTCTCGATGCGTTCGGCGTGCAGCGTGGCGCTGGGCGCAGCGCAGCAGGAGCGGATGAACCGCTTCTGCGTCTGCGTGGACGAGCGGGCGCGCTGCCTCTACATGACCTACGGCTACTTCCACACGAAGCCCAAGAGGGAGGGAGGCGCCGCCGGCGCCAAGTGGTGGAAGAAGGTCGCCTTCGTCCGTCTGCCATTCGCGTCAGCTCCTCCTACCTGCCCCCCCCCCCCCGCCCCGAGTTGATTTTTCAGACGTTCAGTTACGACGAGGCGACGGACACCGTGGAAGTGCGGTCGGCGGAGAAGTCGTGGGCGCTGCTCGACAAGGACCTGCTCAATCCCAACAACCCCTGTCACGATTGTCTGCTCAACAAACTCTGTCTGCACCCCGACACCGGCCAGCTCATCGGCGTCTTCAGAGGCGCCGAGGATTTCGAATGCGCGCGACTCTGACGACATTTCTTCTCTGCTTGCTTGCCTTCAATGTCATCTAAAATTAGATCCAATTTTCATCTGACATCTACCATAAGTTCTCCGTCCGAGTCGCGCGCCCAGCTGGCTGTCGTCTGCTGTTTGAAGTCAACGTGGATTGGGCGTCGAAGTCGGTGGCGCTGCGTCGATGCGCCTGGGACGACGACGGCGCTCTCGCGGTCGGCGACCGACGCGCCGCCATCGCATTCACAACCTTTGACGCTGGATTCTGGAAATTCGTTCCCGCCGCCGCCGCCGACGGTGCCCACGCTTTGTACTCGCCAGTCTGAACGAATCTCCTGTGCGCCCTGCTCTGCACAGACGAGACAACGAGTCCGAAGAAGGGACGGCGCTGGAATCTGCTGGCCGGCTTCGACGCGCAGCCGCGATTTGAAGGCGCCCTCGAGAACACGGCCGCCGTCGAGCGCCTGCCCTGCCATCCCTCCCCCTCGGCCGCCTACGCGCGCGCCAGCTACGTCGGCGCAGACGATACGCGCGTTGAGCTGCCGCTGGGTGCGCCTTCTTCTGCCCGCGCAGTCGTCTCGCCATCTGTGCTTCTCCGTTTCAGAGATGTTCAGAGGAGACATACCGGACTGGACGTGCGTCGGCTTCTTGGGCGAGTGGCCCGTCTTCCAGTACATGCTGGGCCGCAACTTTTTCGGAGTCGTCGTCCTGCATCCGTTTGATGAGCGTCGGCGCCGCTTGGTCCGCGTCAGCTGCCAGCTGCACTCCCCGCCCGCCTTCTGCGCCGCGTCCATGGGTCCAGACGGCCTGCTCTACATCTGGTGCTGCGCCGAGAAGGAGCCCACGCAGAGACTGGTGCACGTCGACATCGCCAGCGCCGTCCGCGAGCGCCTGCGTCGGCGCTGCGCCCACTGCGGCGCGGCCCACGAACGGGACAGCGCGCCGTTGCGCGTCTGCACCGACTGCAAGCGCGCGGGGCGCCACGTCCGCTGGTGGGAGCAGCCCTGCCACTTCTGCGATGAAGAATGCATGCGGCTCGCGTGGGACAAACATAGCAAGCTCTTCCACTGACCCATCAACCGACCCCGTTGGGACTGCACTTGACATACTGTTCTGTTGTCACGTTTGACACTATATTTTCGTACAGACCAACTGACTGCTCTGTTTTACGCGGATACATAATAGCGGGTGGTTCGAGTCGAGCGCGTGGAGCTGCGCGACTCCCTGCATATTCAGCCCTTTTAGCCCTTGGCGTGTCTAACAGAAATAAGCCGACTGTTTGCATTGCATTTCCAATGAGGCGTACAGTCAGTCGCTTTCAGTTCCGAGTGACCCGGCGTCGTGTCAGGCAGGCGCGGTGTTGCCGCGTTGGACATTCACGCCGTTATTGTAACCCTGCCTAGTTAGTGGCTGTGGGGCTGGCCTTGTCGACAGCGCTGCGCGTCAGAAGTGGGTCGGAGGCGTCGCCAACGCACTGGCCTCCATCGCAACAAAAGGCATAGGAGAGGCAGGGAGGGAGCAGTGCGGTGAATGGAGACGCGCGACTGTTGGAGGCGCAAACGCCGCGCACGCTGTCCGAAGAACACCGAGGCGCGATGCGTAGGCCCTCGCGTGTCTCGCGCCTCGCCAGACGCCCACGGATTTTCGGTGGCGCCGCGCGCTGCAATGTTGTCTTTCTGCTCTGCTCCTCGATTTGGCCGGCGGAGATGAAATGAAACTGGGCCGAAAGTGGCTGCTGGTCGTCGCCTTCTGCGGCGTCTACGCCATCTTTGGTCTGCTGTCGCTTCAGCGACGAAAAGTGCGGCCTCGACTCTTCGGGCGGGACAAAGATCTAGCCGGCGGCGTCGAGAGCGAGCTCGACAACGATGCTGGCGACACCGGCAACGGTGGAGGGGCAGTTGCACAGCGCCGAGTCTCGGCGGTGCTCGCTCAGCAGCGGTGGGCGAACATCGAGCCGTTCGACTACCGAATCGTGCCGAGAAAGTCGTGCCGCGAGCCGGACGTGGAGACGGTCGTCTACGTGACGACGGGCCTGCGTCCCGCCGACTTCGATCTGCGCCGGCGCGTCCGACAGTCGTGGGCGAAGGACGCGCTCTCGTTCGGCGTCCGGGTCTACTTCTTCGTCGGCTATCCCCCCTTGGACGCGCAACACGCGGACGCGACGCAGCGCCTCCTGGAGTCTGAGAGCGCCCTGCACGGCGACCTCATCCAGACGAGCGTCATGGACAAGTACGACCGACTCATGTTCAAGTGGTGGTCGCAGCTGGTGTACCACAGCACGCGCTGCTCCAACACCAGCTACATGGTCTGGGCGGACAGCGACACGATCGTCTTTCCCGAGAATCTCCAGCGCTTCATCGCCAGTCACCAGGAGCAGTTCTCGTCGGTCGACGACATGAAGATCGGCTGCTACCTCATGTGGGGCCGCCCCGTGCGCAACGAGCGCAACAAAAAGTACTACGTACCCGAGGAACTCTGGCCCAAGGACGAGTTTCCTCTCTACTGCAGCGGACCCTTTCAGCTGATACCCAAACACGTAAGTTTTTTCGTGTTGATTCGATTTTTTATTTTTCAGTCTTAGTGAATAGTTTTAAAGATTTGCATTAATTTTGGTGTCTGTACTGTAGCTGTGTCACACGGAGCGCAGACGAACAACTTCTATTAAGGTGGCTCTGCACCTGGCGCGCGCCTTTCCCGTAGTCGGCATCGACTACCTGACGTCGTTCTTGCCGTTCGACGTGGGCACTGGGGTGCTGGCGATGCACGCGAACGTCTCCGTGCAGGAGGTGACGACCCTCTACTCGTACCCGCCCGTCAAGGACGTCTGCGACCCGTTTCTCGTCGCCGCGCACGGCTTCAAGGACGCGCGCAACATCTCGGAGTTGTGGAGCTTCCGCGAGAGCTGCTGCGCCGAGCGTCGCCAAGACGCGTGGCAGGACGACGACTGCGAGTACGGCGTTGCGCCCCGCAATCTCAACAGCGGACGCCGCTATCACAGCAACGCGCTCACGCCGCGCGGCGAGCCGCTGCCCAGCCGCCTGCGAGCCTACACGCTCGAGACTTTCACGCCGGCCGTCAAGCGGCGACGGTCGGACGGCGGACTCGGCAGCGCGGAGGGCGCCACGTAGGTGTCGGTCGTGAAGCCGCTCGTCCGCTCCGACGCCGTCGAAGCGGGCTCCGCCGTCGACGACGCGGCGCTCGACGTGTCCCATCTGCTGCAATCGGTGATTTCCTATACGTGTGACTTACATAAATTATCCAATACTATTGACTTTCGTTGCCTGATTAATGCATCTCATTCACATGTATCGTGGTCACCAAGGACATGAACATGCGAAGATACATACCTAGTGCATGCCAGGAGATCAACACGATCAAAATCGACGTGGGACACCCCTCAAAATGTTGAACGTCGCTTGAAAGACGAAGAATGTTTAAAATGGGAACGCACTCTTGAGCCGTGTTGGACGAAGCTTGCTTTGCGCTTTTCTCCGCTTCGTCCCAGTCGGTCTCCTCCAGGTAGAAGTCGAGCTCGAGCATCATGTAGAGCAGCGTCGCTTGCCCGACCAGCTGCCGACTGTGCTCGCTGACGTAGCTTTCTAGCTTCTTGCTCTCAGCCGCTTTCGACGGCTTTCGCTTGAGCAGCGAAGTCATGCCGGCGACTGGCGCCCCAGAAGAAGCGTCGAGGACGATAGAAAGGTCCTTGATTGTGGCCGGTCTTCGAGAATCAGGAAGGAACGCTGGGACTCAATCTCGCCTTTTGGCTCTTCAGTGTCGGTGGCGCTAATGAAGCGGGCGGCTCAGATTCCGCCGATCCAAAGACCCAAGCTTCGGGTGCTCAGCTGAAGGCTTTGTCGAACGTACGATGTATACGACGAACACGAGTGTTGCCTTGATTGAGCCTGCTCGTTTCAAATCATACGCGTTCACGTACATAGTTGGCGCTCGCTTTCAGTGTCAATGTGCTTGCTGTCTGTTTCCTAAGTGCAGGCTAGTATGCGCGTTGGGTTGACACAACTATTACTACACGCGATAAGTGTAGATGACAAAACACACAAAAGACATTATTAGTCACGCAGGTTGCCAAAGTAGTTAGTTCTATCCGAATACTAGAATAGGTGCATAGATGCAGGTATTCGTTTGTTCAATTTTCAGTCGCGTATTTTCAGTGAATGGTTCGTTTATCTGCAGTTTCCAATCCAGACGAGGCGTAGCCGAACGCGCGGGTCGTCGTAAAGTTCTAAGCTCGCGCATATGCGTACAGACAAAGCGACGGCACAGCGACAACGAACTGCACGGCGGTCTGCCCGATAACATTCATGTCCACATGTATTGATAAACGCGCCGACAGAAAAGTGTTGACAGAGCCGTAGAGACTGTCACTGATTGCATCGCGAGCTTCACTCAAGAGAATGCGCTGGTGGTACTGTACCTCTTGATGAGTTTGCTTGTTAAGAGCGAATGCACCAACTCTCTACACGCTGTTAGTGCTCGAAAAGGTGCACCGGCTCGAAAAGTGTAACCACACTGCTTTTATTGAACGGTAGTGTAACACGTATTGTTCTCACCGTCGCGCGCCACTGATGTACTGACAAGCAATCGATTATAATATCATAGAGTACACTATGAAATACTCTAACGAACTGCCGACGCGACGACGTCGGAGGAGACAAGTTCAAGTGGGGCACATCAAAACACCATTCTTTTCAGGTACACCTGTGTAGGTATACGGTACCATTCTGTTTTTTGGGTTGTCCTTGTGTACGCGCAAGGGTGCGGTCTTATTAGACGTCTCGCTATCACGTAGAATATAGACTGTGGCGCGCTAGAGGACGGCTCCGTACTTGCGTCGACTGAAGGCGGCGAGTATCTGCTCGACCTGGACGCGGAAGGCCTGCCGGAAGCGGACGGACATGAGGTTGTAGAAGAGCGGGTTGAGGGCGGCGCTGCAGTAGTGCAGCACGCCGCTGACGGGCCAGTAGAAACGCGTGAGTCGGCAGTGGTGCGCCGTCGCCGCCTCCTCGCACACGGACCGCCAGCTCTTCATCATCAGTCGCTGCACGTGGAACGGCAGGTAGCACACGAAGAACACCAACGACACCACCGCTGCAACGGCGAGCCGCACCCTCTGCACTGCAGGCGTACTCTCACGCGCACAACGAAACACCTATATTGTCAACAACAATAGGTCTAAGAGACGATTGTTCAAGCAAGTGGCTGGCCAGAATTGTACAGGAGAAAGGTAAAGGTGCGCTGAGCGGAGCGCATGGCGTACCGAGCATGCGGATGACCATGGCCTGCGCCTGCACGGAGCGGGGCACGTGGACGGGCGCGTTCCTGCCGTCGGCCGCGTAGTGGACCTGCAGCGCGGCCGACTCGCTGTCGGGCGGCTGCTGGTGGTGGTGCTGGCTCGCGGACGGACTCTTGGCCGAGTCGCCGCCGGCGTTCGCCGACCAGCTGCACTTGAGCGCGCACAGGATGCGGCAGTACCTGCGCGCGAGACGACCACCCACGTCCACGTCACACTCGAACAATCGGACGTAGGCGGAGTTCGCTCGAGCCGGAAATAGAAGCAAACGGCCGCTGAGTCACTGCCTGCCCTCACTGACCAATAAACGATGAGTGCCATGGGCAGGAAAAACAGCAGGCCCAGATAAATTTCCGAGAAGTACCACTCTAGCCAGTCGGGGTGGATGTCGCAGCGCTGCCAGCGAGTGACGTCATTGTGCGCTTTGGAACTCGACACCGAGAGGCGCGCCTGCGCTTACCGTGACCGTGTGGTCGAGAACGACGCCGCAGACGGGCTCGATGGTGTCCTGGACGCCGAACTGCATGGAGAAGAGGAAGGACGGCACCATCGCCGCCAGCCAAATGCCCACCAACACTTTGAACATGCGCGCTCTAAACAAAGGCGAACAAACAACAACCATTGCACTTTCAGTGGGTGCACGGCATTGATGGCCACGCGGCATTCACATGCGCAAACTGACCGATCGAAATAGGATCTCAAATGCAGTGGATAACAGATCGCGATGAATCGCTCGAGCGTGAGAAATGTGATGGTGAATATCGACGTGTTCGTAAAGGTGCCGAGGAGAAAGTCTAAAGGTTTCGGGTGACGGTGAAAGTGAGGAGCGTGTGTACGTGTGTGCGTGGCGTACTCTTGCCGACGCATCCAATCATACTCCTGCCGAACATCTCCCAGTAGGGTCGCCAGATGTAGTAGACGTCGTTGGGCACGCCGATCATGAGCAGCAGCAGGTCGCTGACGGCGAGGTTGCAGAGGAAGAAGTTGGTGTGCGAGTGGAGGTTGTTGGTGCGCGAGATCACGGCGATCGTCAGCAGGTTGCCCAGCGAGCCGGCCGTCCACACGGACGCGTACATCACCTACACGTGCGCACCGCCTCGACACCAGAATGTATAGTCTCCACAGAGGACGACGGCGTTGTCGCTCACGGTGAAGAGCTGGACGAATGGTTGCTCGACGAGCGGCTTCTTGGGCGCCGTCCAGTTGTACATGTCCGTGTGGACGAAGCGCAGCAGACTGTGCACGCAGTCGTCGGAGCAGTCGACCTCGCCGCCGCCGTAGCCCAGATAGGCGCTGACGTTGTGGCAGCCGATGGACGTCAGGAAGTTGAGCAGCCGCATCACGTCCGCCATCTCGACCGAGTTCCTACTGAGCTGCGGCTGTGTCACGTCGACCGATCTCTATAGGTGAACGACACCAGACTGAAGATAAGGTCGGGGAAACAATGTCTCGACGGGAGGAGAGCGCGAGTCACCGAGTCGGGAAGGGGCGCCGGAAACCTTAGCTCGTCGCCCTTGGCCGATGGCAGCCAGCCACCCCACCCACCTACACATGCGCACACGACTCCCTTAAGGGCGAAAGCGGCGAGCGAGCGCGTCAGCTGTGTACACTGTAGCTGGCGCCTCTTTCTCTCGCGCTGCTGCTTCACACAACTCGTGTTTCAGAGCCATTAACGGGATGGCACCTCTGCCTCTCCTTCAAATGAGCCGAACGCCGCCGCCGCGTCGCCTCCGTCTTCTCAAGAGACACTGGCCGCGTCGTTTTCGGGACCGCTTGCCGCCGATGGGCGCCTATAGCTTCTCGGGGCCAAGTCGACACGCACTCCGGGAGCAATCCGTGCGTTCGTCGGTCCGGCGTGCGTCGGAGGCAGCCTGCTGCTGCAGCCGCCAGGTATGCAGCACAATGAGCGCGTGGCGGCGCGCGGAAGCCAATAAAGGCCGTCTCGGATTGGCCCTAGCAAATGTTGAAGCGGACGCGAACGGGGCACAGCTGGGAGCGAACAAGCAGCGGCGAGTTGTACGCGCAGACAGCTCAGTGAGTGCCGTCAGTCAGCGGCCGGCACGAAAAGAAGGCCCGGCCGAGGCTGCATAACTCTCCGGCAAATCTGGCACCGAGACGCCGCCGCCTCCTCCTCCTCCTCCTCAGCAGCGCCCTCGAAGCCGCCGCACCCAGTCCAGCAGTCGGGCAACCTGCCAAACGGAACCATTGTCTAAGCCGTCTCCTCCCAGAACCAGACGTTCGCCCGGGTAGCTGCAAGCTGGAGAGCGCGCGCATGCAGGCATACCGACGCAACCAGCTGCGCCAGGTCAGCTGTGAGTCGACTGTTGAAGTGTCTGACGATCCTCCGTCCGAAGCACGAATCACGCGTCCGCCGTCGGCCGTCGACGCCGTCCGATTACTCAAGCGCGTGGAATCCGCGCGTCGACAAAAGAAGCGCGTCGTCGTCGCCCGCCCGCTGCGCGGCGAGTCAAAAGAAATCGAAGCGGTCATCTATAGAAAACGACGCCGATCTGGGAGCCGGCAGCCGCAATCGGAGGGCGCTGGAATCGCTTTAATCAACGCCTTCTTTTATGCGTCTCGTTGCAAGAAACGTTTGCGCAGATGCGAAAGCGGCCGAGCGCCGTGACTGCCCTCCTCAGAGCGGCGCAACTGGCCGGGGTCTTCCTCCCCATCGCTGAGCAAACAAGAGTCGGCGCAAAATGAAATCGAAGACCGTCCCTGATTTCCCGACGCCTTGACTGCCGCGCAACTGCAGTAATTGCGCCCCAACGCTATCCTCAATGAAATAGTCGGTAAACCATACTTAGTCGTAGTGGAACATACGTCAAGGACTAAATATGTCGCCTCAATTGCCATGGCAACCGCTTCGGTCTAAAACCAAAATCATGAAGCAACAAATTAGTCATGGACCAATTTGAACATAGATTTGTGGAAAGGCGAACAGCGAAGTTTGTGTTCAACGTTTTACTCGGTTGCGTCGTCATCATATCTTGGTACTTCTCCATTCGTGCAGGTAAAATATCCGGTATCAGTGAGATGTACAATAGAACCCTAGAAAACCGCACACCAAACAATGGAAATGGCAAAGCAACACGCTGCTTGGTTTAGGGCTGCATCTTTCCGACGGACACCTCCCAGCCGAGTTTGCAGAAGAGCAGAGCATCTTCGACTAAGAAAACAAAATGCCTTTGCCTGAAATTTACCGTTATCCATTGCAACGAACGTACAGAGCGCCGTATTGCTCATTGGCGTTTCTGTTTCAATTTCTCACCGTAATTTTGACAGCCGTTCTCCCACTTCTGTTCGCTTACGCCAGTCAAGGCTTCTGGAACGCATTGCTGCTTTATTTTTTGCAGATACACTGCAAGCGCAACATTAACCATTTCAAAGTAAAGGCCAAAGCGCGCGGTGCAGCAATACGTTCCCCAGGATCAAAACGAGCACGTACAAGGAGCAGCCGTCCGTGCACTTCAAGCACGACTTCATTCTCGTCGTGGAGACTTCGACCGGCTCCTACTTCTTGTGGAGCACGTTCTCTCGACTGAACTCGATGCAGAGAGACCAGCTGAGGGTGGCGAGCGTGCGCAGTCGAGAGGAGGACGTCGACTCGGACGGCAGGGTCGATCGCGTCTGGTTCAGCGCCACCTTTGGCCTGAAAGCCGCCGAGAGCGTGCACTCCGCGCGCGCGCTGCTGCTCTTCGACTGCGAGTTCTCGCTCCACAGTCGTCTGCGCACGCAGGCGCTGGTCCACCTGGAGGAGCAGCGACGCACTCCCGGCGTGCCCGCGCACGAGCTGCTCCGAGTTACAGGCGACCTCCGTCTCAGGCAGAAGACGCCACTGAGACACAAGGGCGTCGACACGCGATTCGACGCGCCCGTCATCGAGCCGCGCGCCGTCAGCGCCGAACAGTTCCGACTCGAAAACATTCTCGGCTAGTACCAGATGTGCACAGCATGCGCGACAGTTTGAGCCCATAATGAGCGCACTTTCCAGGCGAATACCACAATCGGAACGTGTCCATGACCTTGGAAGACCGGCTCTCGTTGTGGACATCGTCACAAGGGCGACACCGGGAAGGGCGAACGTTTGCGCTAGAGCTCGAGGTGCGCGTTGGCGAGAGCGACGTCGAGTATCGCACTGGCGTCTGGGAGCTGCTGAAGTGGGCCGCCCTACAGTATCTCATCTTCTTACTGCCATTTTGGTGCGCTTTCGGATTCCTTAGACAACTAGTGTTCCGCAATCGCTTCGTGAAGACGGTTGTGATCTGCGACGAAGTGAAGCAGTGACGATTGGCCAGTGTCGAAGTGCGATTGGTTATTCAGCTGAAATGGATAAATGTCAAATTTGAATTTGCAGTGTCCGACGCGATTGTCTTGTCCTTCGGTCGACTCCCCTCCCCCCACCACCCATGCTTCCAGAAGGTGCTCTGAATCCCCTACCCCCCTCAGGCACAGGCTTGGAGCGCAGAAACTACACGCCATTACAGTATGGAAATTTGAGTATGACTATTCTGTATATAGTAATTTCATTCCGTCAAAACGTCGTGCAACCGATTGCAAGTTGAGTGAGAATTTAGTCCATCTGTATGAAAGTGAACGGCGGGGGCAGCGCGAACGCCGGCCCCCAGACGAAAAAATTGCGCTGTAGGCGATCCCAAATTGGGAAGGCCTCGGAGGTCAGCCATCCCTGGGTGCAATGGGAAAGCCTCGCCCCGGGGACCCCGTCTGCTTGATCACGGGAAATCCCCCAGCCAGGTAAGTTTATGAGCAAGTTCACAAATCAGCGCCCAACAAATATGCGCTGCATTTCGCGGCACGGTGGGGTGCCTTCGGTTTGCACTGCGCTGTTCGCGCCTCTGTGGGTGCGTCGCGTGCAACACAATCGATCGTCTCTGTTGCTAGTCGTTATCGTAGTCGCAGTAGTCGCACACGACCACAAGTTAGACGCAGAGCTCTCCTGTTGGAACGTGTCTGCCTTTCCAGCTGCGTGACGCGTCCTTCAGGCAACCAACGTAGACAGAACGCGTCGCAACGCGGCCCTGGCCATCCAGCCTTTATAGACTGCGTGCGGCTTGCTGCCATGAAACCGCAACAGCGAACAGCAGTTCCAAGGGCTCTTCTTGAAAAAAGCGAGAAAGCGCAGAATGATTTCTTCTTCGTCGACGAGGATGGGCCTCGGGCAGCAGAACGAGCCTCCGATGCCGAAGCAGGCGGCGTCGATGGAGACGATGCTGGCCGAGGGTCAGCTGCTCCTCCAGTGGATGGGCGGAGAGCCGCATGCACCTCGGCCCATACGCCAGCCGCGTCCCGTTAGCAGCACCGCCGCTGACGCCCGTTCCACGTCGGTCTCTGGGCGGCGCAAACGGCTGTTCACGCGGCCCATGGAGACGCTGACGACGCTGCGTCAGAAGCAGAAGAGGCAGCGTCGCGCCCTCTCGACGCCCCCTCTTCCGACACCGCCCCGTCAGGGGACGATGGCGGCGACTGGACAAGAAGGCAGGCTGCTACTCGACTCGATGCGCCAGAGCAACGCGACCGACGTCGACGTCAAGACCCGCGGCCAGCGTAGCACTGTCGAGACGCTGCTCGGAGCCGGCCAGAAGAGGACCGCTCGTGTTCGTCGTCGGCCAAAGGAAGTTCCATTCCCGACAAGTACTGCGACCTCGGCGCAGACGGAGAAGACGGACGGCCGTCTCGAGCGCGCTCCATCGGTTGGCGACGGCGGCGAAGCGAATGAAGAGAAGCCAGCGACGCGCCGTCGATGACGCTCTCCACGAAGTCGCCACAGCGCTGTTTCCCAACTGACCCGTTTCCTCCTTTTCTCGTTTGTCGTTGTCTGCTGTCTGCTGTGCATGTCTGTGCACGCGCGTGTGATATTTGGTAGTGGTAGTGGTGTATGTAGATATCGTGCTTATGGACGAAGTCTGATGTCGCCATTGTTTTCCACAATGCTGGCACGATGCGATGGGGGATCTCACAGAGCGTGTTGTCGACTATCAGAACATTGAAAAGACTAATGAGTACTACCATACATGTAACTGGGGGGGGGCCCGGGGGGGGGGGGGGGGGGCTTGCCCGCCCCCCAGCCAGAATTTTACCCCTACCCAGCCCCCCCCCCCCAGAATTTTCCTGAAGTTTTCCAACTTGCCAACAATTGTACAAAGTAGTGTACTTTTTGCCTTTCTCAGTGAATTTTGGCCTTAAAACAGCTAAATAACGCTATTTATAGCCTATTTTAAGGTATTTTTGACCTATTTTTGACTGAAAAGTGCCTATTTAGACACTATTTTGGAACATTTTTTCCCTTCTGGGGGACCCCCTCCCTCTTCAAATCTGAGTACCCCCCCACGCCCCCCCCCCAGAAGTCTCTCAGCCCCCCCCCCCCCCACTTCAAAAACCCGGGTACATGTATGCGTACAACCGCGTCAATGTATCCCGCCAGATCCCCCAGAACCCCGTCACCCTGCAGCAGGGTCGCGGGGCAGCTGAGCGCCTATTCGTAGTCACCGTCCGCTCAATCGCCTCTGTCACGGCCCTGCCTTCATTTGGATATTATTGCTCATGTTTGACTCCTATCAAAATTTTGTAAAACCCGATTAAATTGCAAATGGGGGCGCGGGGGGGGGGGGGGTTGTCCCCGACCCACAGTGGGGGCGGGGGGGCATGCCTGTAACTGAGGGGTTTGGGGGGGGGGGGGTACCCTCCCCAGCCCCACTATTTTTTCAACACCCACCCCCCCCCCACCCCCCAGAATTTTGCCAATGGAGTTTTACCCTGTCTTTTCACCCTATTTATACCCATTTACACGCTATAGACAGTAGAAGACACAGGCGCACACAGTGACATATTGGTGTTGGTGCTCTTTCAGGGCACTGTTCCAATTTTTGAAGTTTGAGCGAAGCAGTCGTGGTTAAATTGGCGCGTACCGTATGTTATATTTCACCAATATCTACTGTATTTCACGAATACAATGTACGTTATATTTTGTGTACGTAATTTGGTAGACGGTAAGTAATTCTGGGGGCTGGGGTAGTTGCTTGTTCTTTCCCCCCCCGGTTTAGAATATGCGAGAAGAAGAATAAAATATCACCCAAACAAGTCCATGACGACGACATGGCCGGACGGTTGACGAATAAGAAGGTGCTGTGCGTGGTGACGGGCTCAAGTCGTGGCATCGGCGCCGAGGTGGCGCGTCTGCTGGGCAGTCGCGTGTCGAAGGAGTCGGTGTTCGTGCTGACGGCCAGGAGCGAGGCGTCCTTCCAGCAGCAGCAGCTCGACCTCCAGCAGGCGCACAAGCTCTTCTGCTGCGACCTCGAGAAGTTCGGTCAGGCGGACGTGGAGCGTTTTGGAGCGACGCTTGAGGAGGCGTTGGCGCTGCGAGCGCCGCAGTCGGCCAAGTTCGACGTCGCGCTCGTCGTCCACAACGCCGGCACGATCGGTGACGTCGGCGAGCGGGTGGCCGACTATGCTGACGTCGGCAAGACGGACGCCTACTTCCACGTGAACGTCACCAGCATGGCGGCCATGAACAGCGTCTTCCTCCAGAAGTGCCGCGGCGCTGCCGAACGCGTCTTCGTTGTCAATGTCAGCTCGCTGGCGGCTGTCAAGCCGTTTGCGTCCTTCGGCTACTATGGCGCGGGTGCGTGCGTGCGTGCTTGCGTGCAACAAAATAACATTCATATTGTTGCAGGGAAGGCGGCTCGCGACAGTCTTCTGCGCGTGTTGGCAGTTGAGGAGCCTTCGTTGCGCGTGCTCAACTACTCGCCGGGCCCCATTCGCACTGCCATGACGGCTCACATCGAGGCCAATAGTCACGCCGACGATGTGCGCGGCATTTTCAAAGGTCAGCTCTGCTCCACCTATGCAACGAGCCATTCTTTGTCCCGTTGTAAGCAACTTATCTGTATCATCCCGCCAATCATGGGCACTGGCGGATCCAGGATTTTCTGACAGAGGGGGGAGAATGCAGGGTTGCACAATTTTTAAAAAAAAAGTTTTTTTTTTAAAAAAAAATTTTTTTTTTTAAAAAAAAAAAGTTGGATTTTTTTTTTAAATTAAAAAAAAAATTTCTCTGTTTTTGGGTAAAATTTAGCTTTTGAGTGGCAAAAAGGCGTTTAAATGGTGTTTAGATGGTACAATTAGTAGTTATTCATGCATAAACTTGCTTATTAGCACCAAAACCAAGCTCTTTTTGGGGTTCCCAACTGGTTCCCAACATAGTGCGATACCGTACACGACCATTTAGAGGCAGCGGCTTTGTCACCATTTGACTAAAACGATGCTAAATACGCTTCTAAAGGCTTTAGGGAAGCACTAGTACTTGTGTTTGACACTCTAATAGGCTAAAAGTATCTTATAGTACAGGTATTTGGCGCCAATGATGGCTCCTAAGTCAATTAAAAAAAAAATTTTTTTTTTTTAAAAAAAAAATTTTTTTTTTTAATTTAAAAAAAAAACTTGAAATTTTTTTTTTATGCAATCCTGGGAGAATGTCACCTTTTTCCATCGCGTTTTCTCCAAAAAGTCAAATTTTGGCCGTGGTATCAACATTTGCTTTTTTGCACTATTTTCAACACACAATAGTGAGTTGTAATAGAACCACAGCGCCGCAGGCGAAAATTTTACGCTTTTGAATGCCTTAATCCAAGGAAACCTTAAAA
The DNA here is from genome assembly GCA_030248085.1 of Paralinhomoeus sp. GSCO2_6. Lineage (NCBI taxonomy): Eukaryota > Metazoa > Nematoda > Chromadorea > Monhysterida > Linhomoeidae > Paralinhomoeus > Paralinhomoeus sp. GSCO2_6. Next base: position 23,468 of record JASAMY010001601.1, on the reverse strand, counting down.
ATCTGCCCACTTTGACCCTGTGCTCGTCCTTCTTTCCTCCTTCTGCCCCTGAACTCTCCCCCTCCTTCCCCCTAAATCTGAGCTGACCGGAGGGGGAGGCCCCCCTCTCCCCCCCGTCTGGATCCGCTAGTGATCATGGGCCATTCACCAGCCTAGACTCTAGAGTGCGCCCTTATGCCAACAACATTCCATTAATCCATAGGCCTTCGCGAGGAGGAAACTTTTGTCAAAGTGGCGGATTCCGTGGAGAAATTGTACGGCATCTTGGACAGAGATGAATTCGCCTCAGGCGCCCTCATCGACTACTATGACGATTGAACGGTTGCTCGTCATTAGCTTTCATCCCCCCCCCCTCCTGTTAGCTGGCTCTCAGGGCTCGGTCAGAGAGAAGAGTTGCTTTAGTCGTCTTAACCATTTCCTCCTTGGTGTGGCTCCAACGATTTGCTCAATCGATAGTTCCTAGATTGATACTCGATGCTGACCGTTTGCTCAACTTCTCGTAGGCAATGTCCCGATCCGATGCCCTGATCACCTTAGGTGTGGTGCATCTGTGTGGAACTGCATTGGTTAACTTCTTTCTCGAATAAATAGACTCTCGCCTCTCGCAATAAAAAAAAAACAACTGTGTGCTGGAGGAAAAATGGACACTTTTCTTTTGCGTGAATGCAGTTAGTGCGTTGTGTGAGGAGACTAGTCAAAGCAGCAGATCGTAGCCTCCCCCCCCCCCCAACGAGGACAAGCCACACGGAGCGATGGCATCTGCTGGTCGGTTGACGAACAAGAAGGTGCTGTGCGTGGTGACGGGCTCAAGTCGTGGCATCGGCGCCGAGGTGGCGCGTCTGCTGGGCAGTCGCGTGTCGAAGGAGTCGGTGTTCGTGCTGACGGCCAGGAGCGAGGCCTCCTTCCAGCAGCAGCTCGACCTCCAGCAGGCGCACAAGCTCTTCTGCTGCGACCTCGAGAAGTTCGATCAGGCGGACCTCGAGCGTTTTCGTGCGACGCTTGACGAGGCGTTGGCTCTGCGCGGTCCGGTCAAGTTTGATGTCGCGCTCGTCGTCCACAACGCTGGCACCATCGGGGACGTGTCCGAGCGCGTCGCGGACTACACGGACGTTAGCAAGACAGACGCCTACTTGCACGTGAACGTCACCAGCATGGCGGCCATGAATAGCGTCTTCCTCCAGAAGTTCCGCGGCGCTGCCGAACGCGTCTTCGTCGTCAACGTCAGCTCCGTCGCAGCCGTCAAGCCGTTGGCGTCCTTCGGCTACTATGGCGCCGGTGTGTCGCGTGCGTGGATGCGTGCGTGCAGCCGAGGGCGGCCCTTTCGTTGGAGGCAAGGCGGCACGCGACAGTCTGATGCGCGTGCTCGCCGTGGAGGAGCCTTCGTTGCGCGTGCTCAACTACGCGCCGGGCCCCATCCGTACCGCCATGATGGCTCAGATCGAAGCCAACAGCCACGCCGCTGCCGTGCGGGATCTGGTCAAAGGTCAGCTGCGCCCAATTATGCCGCGATCCATTTCTTTACCCAACCGCAAGCGACGTGCCGTGTATCCCATGTATCATTCCGTATGGGCCATTTACCGGCCTCAAATCTGAGTCGCCCTCAATGGAAGCAACAACATTCCATCACTCAATAGGTCTTCGCGAGGAGGAGAATTTCGTCAAAGTGGCGGATTCGATGGAGAAGTTGTGCGACATCCTGGACAGAGATGAATTCACCTCAGGCGACCTCATCGACTACTATGACGATTGAAAGGCTGCTTGTTGTTGTTAGCCCCCCCCCCCCCCTCCTGTTTGCTGGTTCTCAGAGGTACATAGGTAGGGTTGCTCTCGTCGTAGCCATTCCCTAATATTGTGGCTGACGGACGATTTGCTCAATCAGTAATTCCTAGGTTGTACTCGATTCAATACTAACCACTTGCTCAACTTTTGCCTAGTCAGGTGGGTCTAGTTCAAGGCACGCAGAACGAAGTAGGTAGGCAAATGTTGCACCGACTTGGGCGTGGAACCGCAGTGGCTACTTTCACGAATAAATGACACTCAAAATGGATGCACTATAGGCGGACACTTTTCTTTTACGTGAAGAGTGAAGACTGTTATGTAGATCGAGACTTTTCAGAGCAGTAGATCGCGGGTAACTGAAGAATGGCCTTGCGCGGCAAGACTGTGTTCTGTGTGGTGACGGGCTCTAGTCGTGGCATCGGCGCCGAGGTGGCGCGTCTGCTGGGCAGTCGCGTGTCGAAGGAGTCGGTGTTCTTGCTGACGGCCAGGAGGGAGGCCTCCTTCCAGCAGCAGCTTGACCTCCAGCAGGCGCACAAGCTCTTCTGCTGCGACCTCGAGAAGTTCGGTCAGCAGGCGGACGTCGAGCGTTTTGGAGCGACGCTTGACGAGGCGTTGGCGCTGCGAGCGACGCCGACGGCCAAGTTCGATGTGGCGCTCGTCGTCCACAACGCCGCCACGATCGGTGACGTCGGCGAGCGGGTGGCCGACTATGCTGACGTCGGCAAGACGGACGCCTACTTCCACGTGAACGTCACCAGCATGGCGGCCATGAACAGCGTCTTCCTCCAAAAGTGCCGCGGCGCTGCCGAACGCGTCTTCGTCGTCAACGTCAGCTCGCTAGCGGCTGTCAAGCCGTTCGCGTCTTTCGGCTACTATGGCGCCGGTGCTTTGTTGGCGCGCGCTTGCGTGTAGCCGAGGGCGGTGCTTTCGTGGCAGGCAAGGCGGCGCGCGACAGTCTGTTGCGAGTGCTCGCCGTGGAGGAGCCGTCGTTGCGCGTGCTCAACTACGCGCCGGGTTCGATCCATACCGCCATGGCGGACTACATCGAGGCCAACAGCCACGCCGATGCCGTGCGCGGCATGGTCAAAGGTCAGCTGGCCCAACCAATGCAACTGTAATGTCCACTGTAGTCAGCACTTCACGGGAGGGGCCTCCCAGTGCTAGACGAGAGTCGCGCTCAAACGAACGACATTCCAATCGATAGGTCTTCGCGAGGAGGAGACTTTCGTCAAAGTGGAGGACTCGGTGGAGAAATTGTTCGGCATCCTGGACATAGACGAATTTACCTCTGGCGGATTCATCGACTACTACGACCATTGAACGGCTTCTTGTCATTGATTGCCGCCCTCTCCCTCTTTGCTGGTTCGGAGCATACATGTAGCTGAGTAAGGGGGGGGGGGGCGGGGACTCCACCTCCCGTCGGAAACTTTTTCCCCCCCCAACCCCCCCCCCCCTGTCAGTGTCTATAGCTGTAAAAATTAGTGTAGTTATTCTTATCAGTGTTTTTACTTCAAAACTGCTACGTAAATAGCGCTATTTATACCCTCTTTTGACCCGTTATACTAATATTCTGACCAAAAAGTGCCTATTTAGACTATCTTCTGCACATCCTCCCTCCAAAATGTCTTGCCCTGTCCACACTCCGACAGGACACGACCCGACCCCCCCCCCCCCTCGGTAAAGGACTGGTTTGTAGGGTTCTGAGGGATAGGGCTGCTGTAGTCGCAGCAATGCCTGATTGGTATACTGACTGACGAAGACTTGCTCAATGATATTACTATCTAGGTTGACATACTTATAATTTGCGCAACTGCCTCCCCCGTTGAACCAACTTGGGCGTCGCAAGTGCAGTGGTTGCCATCTTTCAAATGTACTCGAAATGGAACAGTGCGCTGGAGGCAAAATGAACACTTCTTTTGCGTGAATACTGTTTGGTGCATGCTGGTGAGACTAGTCAGAGCAGGCCCCTTCCCTACGAGGACAAGCCACACAGAGCGATGGCATCTGCTGGTCGGTTGACGAACAAGAAGGTGCTGTGCGTGGTGACGGGCTCAAGCCGGGGCATCGGTGCCGAGGTGGCGCGTCTGCTGGGCAGTCGCGTGTCGAAGGAGTCGGTGTTCGTGCTGACGGCCAGGAGGGAGGCCTCCTTCCAGCAGCAGCTCGACCTCCAGCAGGCGCACAAGCTCTTCTGCTGCGACCTCGAGAAGTTCAGCCTGGCGGACGTGGAGCGTTTTGGAGCGACGCTTGAGGAGGTGTTGGCGCTCCGAGCGCCGCAGTCGGCCAAGTTCGACGTGGCGCTCGTCGTCCACAACGCCGCCACGATCGGTGACGTCGGCGAGCGGGTGGCCGACTATGCTGACGTCGGCAAGACGGACGCCTACTTCCACGTGAACGTCACCAGCATGGCGGCCATGAACAGCGTCTTCCTCCAAAAGTGCCGCGGCGCTGCCGAACGCGTCTGCGTCGTCAACGTCAGCTCCCGGGCGCCTGTCAAGCCGCTCGCGTCCTTCGGCTACTATGACGCTGGTACCGTGCCTTGCATGCGCGCGCGCGAGCGTGTATCCAAGCGCGTTCCTTGGAGGCTACTATCTATGGCGCCGGTGCGTGCGTGCTTGCGTGCAACAAAATAGCATTCATATTGTTGCAGGGAAGGCGGCTCGCGACAGTCTGATGCGCGTGCTCGCCGTGGAGGAGCGTTCGTTGCGCGTGCTCAACTACGTTCCGGGCCCCATCCGTACCGCCATGGCTGATTACATCGAGGCCAACAGCCACGCCGATGCCGTCCGCGACATGGTCAAAGGTCAGCTGGCCCAGCCAATGCAACTGTAATTGGCGCACTTCTCCAATATACGTGAGGTTCTACTACAGACATCAAATTTTTTAGTGAGTGTACAAACAATTCTGTGCTTTGGTTGCCTTCCATTGCTTTCTTAAGCAGGTGTTCTTAATTGAAGCGGGTAGCATATGTATATCCTATTGCAGGGGGTTTGTCGGAAGGACCGCGACGCCCCCCCCCCCTGATTGGAGTTTCTCCCAGAAAAGCTGGAAACGTTCGCTGGTCAGGTGGGTGGACCGCTCCCCCCCCCCCCTTACACCCCCAATTCTAGATTACATATGGCCAATTCAAGGAGCCTCCTAGCGCTAGATGGTCGTGTTCAAACGAACAACATTCCAATTGACAGGTCTTCGCGAGGAGGAGAATTACGTCAAAGTGGAGGATTCGGTGGAGAAATTGTACGGCATCCTGGACAGAGACGAATTTACCTCTGGCGCATTCATCCACTACTACGACGCTTGATGCCTTCTTGTCATACCCCCCGTCCCTCCCCTCTGCTAGTCCTGAGGTAGGGTTGCTCTAGTCGTCGCAGCGATTCATGATGGGTATAGACTGACCGAGGGCAGATTTGCTCAACCAATAATTCCTTTAGTTTGTTGATTCTCGATACTGGCGATTTGCTCAACTGCCCCCACCACCAATCAACTTGTTTTTTTTTCACGAATGTACTCGAAATAGAAGAGTGCGCTGGAGGCGGTATGGAGACTTTTCTTTTGCGTAATTACTGCTACTTAGTGTGTTCTGCAGACCAGGTAGAGTTGTTGATCGGGGGTGGTTGTAGAATGGCCTTGCGTGGCAAGACCGTCTTCTGTGTGGTGACCGGCGCAAGCCGGGGCATCGGCGCCCAAATTACGCGCGTCTTCTCCGAGCTGCTGTCGAAAGAGTCGGTCTTTGTCCTGACCGCCTCCTCAGAGACGTCCTTTCAAAATTTCGAGCTCGACCAGCCCCACCGTCTCTTTGGTTTCGACCTAGCCGAATTTCGCCCAGCTGATTTGGCCAGATTCGGAGAGTGCTTGGACGACGCGCTGCAGCTTGGGGGAGGGGACGCCACGTTCGACGCTGCCGTGGTCGTCCACAACGCCGGCTCGCTCGGTGACGTCAGCGAGAGAGCGAGACAGTCGAATCGCGACCGCCATGACCCGCGCCATCGAGGACTGCTCCTTCTCGGCCGAGAAACGCGCCCAGTTCAGAGGTGCGGAGTCCTGGCGATCCACGCAATCGCAACTCTGTGCGCTGTCGCAATGTTTGCCGCGTCGACAGATCTGCGCGTCAAGCAGGAATTTCACGAGGCAGAGGCGTCGGCGCGGCGTCTCTTCGAGTTGCTGGACGACAACGCGTTCGAGTCGGGCGCTGTGCTCGACTTCAGAACGGCCTGAAAGCTGCTCTCCACGTCCCCAGTGATTGCTGTTGCGAGAGGGAGAGAGAGAAAGCGTTACGCTGCACGCTTGTGTCGCTCGTTTGGCGCCGCCGACTGCGGCCAACGTCGGCTGCTGGCCGCACGCGAGCACGGCGGATAATTGCTTCCTTTCTCTCTTCGGACCGCCGTGGGGAGATTGTCCGGCAATTCTCTCGGCCAATCTTTCTCATTCCGAGAGCCCAGAGGGCCGCTCGGCCAATTAGCGGCCGGAGCCGCGCGCCCTGGCCGCCGCTGCCGTCGGATGTCGAACCGATGGATTGGCGTCTACGCCGCCCATTCGGCAGGCGCGTTGGCCGCGCCTGCTGGAAGATTGTTGACGGAATCCGGAAATCGAAACGCGATTCTCTTCTGTTCTACTCTAGGGCTGCGCGACTACCAACACGCGCTGAGTGTGTGTGTGCTCGCGGATTCTGTTGCAGCAGATGGCTTTCAGTAGGGCGCAGCGCAGCCTAGCCGAACGCTTGTTTCGTCGTGTCCGCGAAGAAGGGAACAGTAATTGAAGGTACCGCGGCGCGCGTGTGAAATTGAGGCAACCGCTGTCCCGTTTTCTTGCTCTGTAAGTAGTCGGCGTTCTCCGGTTAGTATTGATCGTCGCGTCCTGCTAAGGTTAGCCGATGCGGGTCTTGAGAAGTTCTACGGTGGCATTCAGAGCCTCGTTGCTGGTGCCGACGACGACAGAGATGAAGGGTCATACGAGGCGCGTTCTCGAGCTGTCGTCGAAGACGACGGTCAGAACGGCACTGCTCGGCCCGAAGTCCGTGACGCCGTCCTGCCGGGAGGAGGCGACGGCGAGTCGGCAGCGGCGCAGCACCGTCGACCGCCTCTACGACGCGGCGCACATGCTCGCCGACTACGAAGCGACCACCGGCAGCTACGGCGCCGTCGCCTTCGGCTTTACGTTGTCGCTGAGACTGGCCAACGTGGTGCGCGCTGCTGCACTGCTCTGCGCATTCCTTCCTCTGGACTGGTGTTGCAGATCTTGCTCTCGTTAATGCTCTACTGTCTCGCGTTCGGCCGTGCCGATGTCAAGTACGCTGTGCTCACTCCAGACGGTCAGGTCGCCAACCAATCGGCGAGAGTGTCTATGTCCATTTTCAACTGGGCCGGTGTTTTGGACGCCGACGAAGGAGCAGGACGTAGGCTCCAACTTCCATCTATGCGCGTGCTGTGCTTTATTTTGTGCAAATGTGTCTAGGTATGCTTTCCGCCTTCACTGAAGCCAGCTATCAGAGTCGGCCGTGGCACCTCTCGATGCTCGGCTTCGTCTTGGTCCTTCTCATCAACGTGATCGCGATGGTTGTCGCCGTGTCGGTGACGAGACGCTTCTGGAAAGCCTGGGTCTCAGCTGTTGCTGGTGTATGCTGCGAGAAGTGTCGTCAGCGCTAGTCGGCAGTGATTGCAGGACTTCGCGTCGGCCCTGGGAGCGGTAGTGGTGCTCGTGTCGGCGTTCTGCGTCGAGGTCTACCTGTCCAACTGTCCCTGGATCGGCAGGCCCCTCCTCCACGTCAGACACGCCTCACTGCTCACTGACACCGACCCGCCCACTGCGTTCGTCCGCCTGACCGACTGCATCGTCACCAACTGGACACTCGCTGGCGTGAGTCTAGCTGCGCATCGAAGTCTACAATGTATTATCTGCGTACACGACTATGTAAGTACTCTATTAGTGAATACTACTACTCTACTAGTAGTGGATACATGCGCAAGTATGCCGTAAAACGTGCAATAGTGTCTCCAAACACTGTACTTTCAACTCCTCGATGTACTCTCGATACTCTGTACTCTCGATATCGTTATTGGAGGCGCTACTAGAGGGTTTACGGTTCGCCAACACCGTCAAATTAGTAGAACGCCTAGTAGAACGTCAAACTAGAAACCATTAGTATTGTGCATTGTGCACAGCGTACGGAAAGAACATTACCACACCAATTTGTTCGTCGTCGATGTGGTCGACGGCTAAGCAGAGCGCTTGACCAATTCTGCGCGCGCAGAGGCGGCCATGTTAATGCAGTACACCATATGCGTGCTATTCACCGAATGTTTCTTATCCGGATGTAGGGCACCATTCCGGGCCGGTTCTTCAGCACGTAGTGAGTAGACAGGTGTGTAACCAGAATTTTCGTGGATTTTGTATCCGGGTGACCGATTGTACACACACATGACGAATAATCGCTCGCTTTGGTCGAATCTGGACTCTTCTGAGACTACAACACGGGAATTCAATGAATCCGAATCTCTTCCATAAATATCGAAACTAACCAAGCTGGGAACTCTTTATGCGGCCGTCAGTCAGTGCCGCTAATGCGCCAGTGGTAGCGTACGTGCCTGTTGCATGCGTGTTGCATGCGTGCGTAACTGGGCGCTTGCTCGTTCCTGAGTGCGGGCGTACGTGCGCACCATATCGGACTCTACTAAGAAAAACTGTGGAGCAGAAGGGTTTAAGGGCAATCATTATGAAGTGCCCAGACATGTACTCATGTACTTTTGCTGTGAGCGGCCTACCTGCTTGCGCACTTCGGCACATACCTATACAGTACATCACCCATAAGTGCCCTTTGACACTATTCTGACGCAGGAGATGACTGTATGTAATCCGGAGTGTGCTACGGATCGAAAATGACAATTCCAAACTGCGCTCTTGACAATTTGGTTCGTACTGTAGAAGCCAAGCACATCGCTCATAAATGGTTATTACCGGTTCCTTTGGAACTGGTAATAACCGTACCGTTTTTATCAGTTTTAAAATTCTCGGTTTTTACCGAAAATAACCGGTTTTCGCCGCGGTTTACGACTCTACCCACAAGCACATGTCCTTTATTAGTGCAATAATGCTTGTGCAGCCCCTAGTAGCATCACAGACGTGCATAATCTAAACCAAATTTAAAACAAAAACAAAACAAATTTAAACAAAACAAACAAACGATAAACAAAAAAACAACAAACAAATTTAAAACACGAGTACCGTATGTTCTGTATAACAAATTGTCGCAAACCGATAGTGTACTGTAATTGCAGCTGTTGGGTCTGCTGTCGATGGGCGCTTCTCTGACGGACGCGCTGCACGGCTGCTTCGTCGACTCTTCTGCCAACCGCTACAGCGTCACTGTTTAATTGTGTCAACCATTGTTTTATTTATAGCGTGCTGAGCGGACGCTACATGAGCCGACTGTCGACCTGACGGTGTCTCGTCGTTTTGACATGCAATGTGGGCGCTGTTAACAGTGAAATCGCCGATAATGTATTTGCAACACACGGTGAGTTGAATTGCGCGAGTTACATAGGTACATCGTAGTACGTACACATTACAGCGTCTATCTACCGGTACACGCAATCGACAGCCACGTTTGGTCGGAGCGTGCTGCTGCAGAAATTCGTCATCAGTATTCAGTACAAACAACGGCGTGGCACCTGTTATTTACGCTTCACTAGATCGGTTTCGATCCGAAGCGCACCTTTTTCTATGAAAATCGCAGGCTTGACCAATCGGACGTGCTTGGTCGTCGGAATTGGATATCCTTGTGCGAGCTTGGCGTTGAACTGCTTGAAGAAGCTCGGCTGCGCCAGCTTGATGATGTTTGGCAGACGTTTCTTCACGTCTTCACCGATCCGCGTTTCTGTCACTTTTACAGTCACCTCTCCTGAATTCGGCACAAGCGCGCCCAGCACTTTCGAGTCTCTCACGGTGATCGTCTCGGTAGCCTGAACGGTTTTGGTGCGTTCTACATACACTATACAACAGCAAAAAAGGAGACGGCGAGCTGACCTCAAAGTTCAACTCTCCCGCGAAGGCCAGCGCATCCGCGGGCCGCTCCACTCTCGCCTCCAGTCGCGCCTTGAGACGCACCGTGGCCTTGCCGGCGACAAAGCTGATGGCGGGCGGCTGCGTGTTCTTGATGTCGAAGTAGACGTACGTGTTGGGGTAGGTCTGGCCGAGCTTCGGCAGGAGTCCGCCGATGCATTCGAACGGTTTGCAGGTCGTCCTCAGCGCCTCGCCTTCCTTCTCGTGCAGCGTTGCGCGCGTGACGCGGTAGTGGAGGGGGCGACGGGCGTGCGCGGCCGCGAAGGCGGCGTTCAGCGCCGCCTCCGACACCCACGCGTAGAGCATGCGCTCTCGGACGCCCGAGACGCCCAGCTCCACCGCCGGAATGCGACTCGAGGAGCCGCCACTTCGAATGGAGCCGCTCAAGGGAATGTCCAGCCACGCGGACGTCGCCTTTGGCGCAGTGTCAAAGCCCAGCGCCAGGTCCGTGCCCTTGGCGATCGTGACAGACAGATCGGCGCCGGCCAGATAGCGATTGGCCTTGTTGGAAATCGCGTCGACGAACAGGGGACACAGCTTCTCCTTCAACTTTTTCTAAAGCGACGTTCTTGCACACTTGCATGTCTATGTTAGGCCACTCTAGGTGGCGGGAGTGCTAACTCTGAAGTAGCGTTCCACTAGTCCTTTGAGCAATTTGAGGAGGTTGGCCAGGCCGCGTCCTTTGATGACGACGTGTACACGGTCGAGCTCGGCGCTGCATCGGCTTACGCCCAGTCGCAGTTTGCTGTTAGCCGTCTTGAAAAGTGTCGCCAGCTTCACCCGGGCTCCCGTGGCCGTGGCGAAGTAGCGGAAGCGATTCTTGAAGCCGAGCTTGATGATCCCCGTGCCTTTGGCCTTGATCTCGCCGCCGCTCGACGAAAAGACAATCGAGTTTGGTGCGCGAGTTTTCAGTTGAAACTGCGGAGATCTGCAATAGTGCAGGATTGGTTCTGATTGCCGAGCTGCGACAAATGTTCATCGCGATCACCATAAGTACGTACTACGCAGACACGTGTACGTTAGACATTAGAGTACGTGCAAACTGCAAGAATGCTTTGTAGTGCACACCTACGATGTGTATATACACACACACGCACACGCAAGTGCACCGTGCCCGTACCTGAACGCGGTCACTTTGCCGTCGTTGAGTGTGACGCGTCCGTGCTTGCCGCCGGGAACTTTTAGGCCCAACAAGCCCGAGTCTCGCTCGACCAGCGCCGGCAGCCGCTGCGCCACGTACGTCAGCATCTTCTGCGTGACGCGCACCCGAGCGACGTCGGCTCCGATCTAAAACTCGCAATCATCGGAATTCTGTGCCGCTAGTCCCTGGCTAGCAGGCAGACTCACGCCAACGAACAGCAGAAGAAGCGGAAGCTGAATCACGGCAGGACGCATCTTGAGAAATTCGCCTTGGTATCCTCGCTTCGCACTGACAACCGCGGCCGCTTCCAAAAGTAGTAGTAGTAGCCGCGAACGCACGCGGTACGCTGATAAGGAAGATCCGCGGCATTCCACTCCACGGGAGCGACAACGAGAGTCTCATTCTGCGGTCGTCCATGGTGCGGACGCTCGCAATTTACGACCGCACGTTGCGCTAAGCGGAGACGAAAAAAGCGGCAATCTGTTGCAAGGGATGACTTACATTCTCGTCCTGTTTACGTGCGGTAATGAGATTCCGACAAGTGTACGGTAGTGGGTTTCGCAGAATGTTTATCGTTTGAAGTTTGAACTAACAAGCATCCCCGCCCCAATCCCGCACCCCGCGTCAGAGGCTTAGTTGAAAATGTTACAAATACGTGGGCGTTTTTCGGGTACTGACGATGGGTAGGAAATTGTTCAAGCAGCACTAGATTGGGCTGCAAAGTGGTTGATGAATTGTTGCACCAACTTTGTTGCTTTGATGCGGTACTTGGCGAACAAAGCTGGCTGCATCATAGCGACTATAGAGAACTGAACCAAGTACTGGTAGTTGCATTTGCCCCGAATCCCAGACAAGCGTGCCAACGAACGTAAGCGCGATTTACCTCCGCAAAGAACAGGTTTCACTGAAAGTCGACACGCGCAGGCGCTGCAGTCACACAATTACCAAAAGCGGAATGGCAAATTTGATAACATCATTTCATGTCTTCAATTAACTACTGAGGAATTTGCATGCATAATACAGCACGAACTCTTGTTTTGATGCTAAAAGTACAAGAGTTGGCTGCCCACAGTTCACGTCTCAATAGAGGCAGAGGGAGATGTAAGGGCGGAGTACTATACCATCGCGTGTGGTTCGTTTGCCTCTGCCACTTTCTTTTATTTTTCCAATTTACGTTTAACAAATAGTGACATTTGACAACAAATAAGTGCTACAGTAATCCAAACACCAAACATGGCTCACAAACCAATGCAGCCCGGTTTAGGAAACCATTTTGCGCAATTTTAAAAAAAAGTAATTTCGCTGTCAAAAGGGAAAAATCTTCCCATATGCACCATATGCACCATATGCACGGGACCTTCGTTATTTCGGTGCGACATTTTTCTCTCTTGTCTCTCCGTCTCGCATATCTCTAAACCGGGTGACCGAAGGCAGCCGCCACTTTTAGGCACACTGCGTTTTGAGCTCACCACCTCCCCAACCTTTAGCCTTAGTTTTAGGCTTAGGCTGAGGCTTAGGCTTAGGCTTTTGTGCGTGCATGCGTGGGCGCGTGCACTGCCTGTGCGTGCGCGCGTGTGCGTGCATGTGCACGTGTGCCTGTGCGTGCGCGCGTGCACTGCCTGTGCGTGCGCGCGTGTGCGTGCATGTGCACGTGTGCCTGTGCGTGCGCGCGTGCACTGCCTGTGCGTGCGCGCGTGTGCGTGCATGTGCACGTGTGCCTGTGCGTGCGCGCGTGAGCTTGCATGTGTACGTGTGCATGTGCGTGCGCGCGTGCACTGCCTGTGCGCGCGCGCGTGTGCGTGCATGTGCACGTGGGCCTGTGCGTGCGCGCGAGCCCGGCCTGTGCGTGCGCGCGTGTGCGTGCATGTGCACGTGTGCCTGTGCGTGCGCGCGTGCACTGCCTGTGCGTGCGCGCGTGCACTGCCTGTGCGTGCGCGCGTGTGCGTGCATGTGCACGTGTGCCTGTGCGTGCGCGCGTGTGCGTGCATGGGGACGCGTGCCGGTGCGGGCGCGCGTGCACTGCCTGTGCGCGCGCGCGTGTGCGTGCATGGGCACGTGTGCCTGTGCGTGCGCGCGTGCACTGCCTGTGCGTGCGCGCGTGCACTGCCTGTGCGTGCGCGCGTGTGCGTGCATGTGTACGTGTGCCTGTGCGTGCGCGCGTGCACTGCCTGTGCGTGCGCGCGTGTGCATGCATGTGCGCGTGTACTTCTAAGCCTAAGCGAAGCCTAAGCCTAAGGGAAGGGAAAGCCTAAGCGAAAGCCTAAGCGAAAGCCTAAGCGAGAGCCTAAGCAAAAGCCTAAGCCTAAGCTCATCCTAGGCCTAACCAAAACCTAAGCAAAAACTTAATATAAACAAAAATTCAATATCGTAACTATAAGCCTTCAACGGAGCGACAAGGGGAAAAATGTCGCACCGCAATAACGAAGGCCCCGTGCATATGGTGCATATGGTGCATATGGGAAGATTTTTCCCTGTCAAAAGGGTCGACGACGTTGCAACAAAAATGGATCTTTCTGATTATCCGGTCCGGTAGCAAGTGTCACGTCTATGTATTTCATTGCAGCATGTATTACTACACCGAATTTAATTATTGCGCTAGCAATACTACACCACCACTATAGTAACTATACAGGGTGTATCAAAACTATATGCACCCCCCCCCCTAGGGTTGGACGGATTTAGCTGAAATTCAACATAGATGTAGGCCCAACAAAAAATACATGACGAAATTAAATTTCATGCAAATCGAACAACCGAGCGTCGAGATATGAGCAATAACCCAAAGGTACAGTGAAAAATCTTGTCACTAACGATTTCGACTTGCTGTCACCACTGCACCCGTTTCGTGGCGAATCAGCAGTGGTCGCCCGACGTCGGATCGGTCAGTGATGGCCACGTCATGCAGCTCTCTGTCCCAGTGCTCGGTGACCCATCGTTCCCATCGCTTCAGCTTCTGAGCCACCCATTTTCTGGTGATGAACTGTGCACCTGCGTCGCGTGCTCTTCGGAAAGTCACTGCAGCCGCTTTATCGACGAGACGCACTTGGGCAGTTTCGTTGACCTTTCGTACGCGCGACATGGTCCTCGACACTCGTTTAAAACAGTTGTTTACCATTCAACGAAAAATTGTTGCTATAAAACACGCAGTAATGTTTTTGCAGCAATACTTCACCGTACCTTGGATGATTGCTCATATCTCGACGCTCGGTTGTTCGTTTTTCATGAAATTTAATTTGGTCATGTATTTTTGTTGGGCCTACATCTATGTTGAATTTCAGCTAAATCCGTCCAACCAGTATTTCCCTAGGGAGGGGGGGGGGGGTGCATATAGTTTTGATACACAGCTATAATTCAGTTGGACTTGTGTGGCATCAAGGAACCGAATGCCATGGTTCACTTCTGCTTTGCGTGCGAACTGCCCATTGCCGTCTACGGGAGAATGGTGGTTGTCGTGTTCTGTAGCTGTCAAGTTCCTCTTCTATTTGACTCCCTTTTCAGATTCCTTGCAAGCATGTCTTTTGCTATAGCTGCGCTGAGAAGTCGCCAAAGACTTGCGCGCGGTAGCATCAAAATTTTATTCATTCTCACGACGGCGCGACGGTTGGGTTGCGTTGCAGTTGCAAGGCGGGCGCGGATCGCTTGGAGAAGTGTCAGCTGGGGCAGATTTTCGAGTGCGAACACGGCGGGGCGCGCTTCAGCCGGCAGACGTGCGGACGGACCTACCTCTCGAGGAGGGACCTCGACGCGCACGTACAACACCGACACACTGCCGCCTCCACGCAGCAGCCTCAGTCGGCAACGCAAACCGCTGATAGCAACAACAGCAGCGATGCGAAAAAAGTCGGTGGTGGTAGTCTCATCACGATTCCACTGAGTGGCGGCGGCAAACATTGAATCAGGCGTGAGGCGTTGTATGTCCGTCTGTGTCGTGCAATTGTATCCGTAACTTGTTGTCTGTGTGTAGACCCAGAAATAGACTAATGCTTCTATTGATCCCTTTAATGCTGGCGGGACGTACATGGATCGCAGTGTATTACCGTTTTATGCTGTGAAAGTCAAAGCTGTGCTTTTTTTCAGTATTCATGAACTATGTCGATTTTCGACTTTGACCACAAGACGTTGCTAGTGCTGGACCACGGGCCGGCCAGCTTGGAGAGTAGCGGCGAGGTCGGTGCTGCCCTGCCAGTCTTCTTTCATAGGCAAATGCTCGCGGAACGGACTGTGCTTCTTGCTCGCGCAGTCGGTGGAGCTGAAGTGGTCGAATCTGTCGGTGGTGGGCAGTAGCCGAGTGACGAAGTCGCTGTGGACGTGCGTGGTCGAGGCGGCGCTCGAGTACCGCCGCGTCGTCTTCGACCTCTTCGCCGCAGACGACGAAGACGACGGCCGCCCGCGTCGGCACGTCCGCTTCGTCGTCGCCGACTTCGTGGGACGCAACCTCACCAAGGACGGATGGACACAGCTCAAGGCACAGAGAGCCGAACAGGTCGCCTAGGGGGGAGGGGGGATACCGGGGGGGGGGGGATTGGACCCATTCCCTTCTCGGAATAAGCATAGGCGCTGCGGGGGGAGGGAGGGGGCTCCAGTCGGTGCTGCCGCGACGATGCAGTGGGTAGGTACTGAGCGTGTGTCTCGGCCTGCAGCTGGAGGAGTCGCTGAGCCAGTTGGGTCGTCCCGACGAGCGACTGGTGGACTCGGACGAGGGCTGCTCCATCGACAGCGGCGTGTCCGTGGCCGTCGAGGCGGTCAGCGAGGCGACGGACGCGCAGCGCGCCTGGAGAAAGGCGCATCCCGTCCAAGACTCCTTCAAGAATCGCGGTCGCATCGTCGTCTTCACGCACCTGCAGTCGTGAGTGCCTCTCGCTTGCCTTTCTTGCGTGAGACTCAGACAGTGCAACGCAACTGCCATATTGAGGAGCTCGCAACTCGTGGACATTGAGAACCACGTGCAGGAGCAGATCGACAGCCGCAACGCCGTCAAGCATACTGACGACACGTGAGTGAGGCAATCAATTGTATAAGAGTACGACTTGCAACCAACGCACGCGGTCACGTTCAGATTTCTGCCAATCGACGAAGTGGAAGTGTGCATTTTCAATGTTCTCTCAGCCGCGTCCGATTCGAGCACACAAACCACTGTCTATATGGAGCGATCTAAGGTTGACACGAATCTCCAGCTGTTTCGGTCTACATAGACGCTGGCGCACCTTTCTTTTTAGGTCTCGTCAAACCAGTACTGCGAAGCTAGTACTGTGCTGGCCGGCAGTGCGGGTCCGGGACCCACCTTAATCGGAGGGGTGCGCTCCGCTCTCCTGCGGCACTTTCAACTGGCTAGCACCACGGTATGACTCTGGGGTGTTGTCTGGGCTAGAGTAGTGTCAGGCTAGTGCTCCTACCCCCCCCCCCCCCCCTCCCTCCAGGTGTGCGGCATCCCCATGAAGGAGGAGGCGCAGACGGCGGGCTCCTCGACCAATTACGACGTCGAGCTGTTCCACGAGCGGGCCGCGCACGCGCACCTGCAACGGTGCGGCCTGGCGCGCTACGCCGCCGCACTCGGACCCGCTCCAGCTGATCCCGCCACCGCCCCACCCTCCCCCAACCTCTACGAGGCCGCCGCGGCCGCGGTCGACCGTTCGTCGGCGCTCTACGCGACCCTGAAGCTGACCTGGTGCACGCCCAACGCGAAGCTGCTCTCCACCACCGAGATCTTCCCCAACTGCGTCGCGTGCGCGCGCGTCACGCCCGTCCTCATCAACAGTCGGCCGTCCGCCTGTCTGACGACCTTCATTCTGGGCGGGAAAACGGTGCGGTGCGCGCTCTCGCTCGCCTCCGCCATCTGCGCGAAGTCGACGAAGCGCAGGTGCTGCTCGAAGTGCCCTCCTCCAAGCGAGGCTCCTGCGAGAACAATTTCTCGTCGGGCACGAAACTCGTGGGCGCCCTGCTCACGGCCCACGGGGGCGCCATCTACATACACAGCGTCGCCATTGGCAAAGGTTCGCGAACGATTGACTGGCTTTGGTTTGCCGAGAATGGCTGACGAGTGGTTGGCACCGCGCAGGGCCATTCGACGAGCCGCCCTCGATCACGGAGGGTCCGGGCGGCAAGGTGACGGACCTGCGGATCGCGCACTTTGCTCAGCTGATGCGCGACTGCGCGTTGGCGCCCTCCTCGTCCGGCGGAGGCGTGGAGGGGGCGCGCGTGCAGCTGACGCGCCTGACGCGCTTCTGGCCGCTGACGTTCGGCGAGTCGCTCGTCTTCAGCGTCCAGCAGAAGCTCGAGCCTCTGCTGACGTTCGCGCGAATGCGCCAGCTCAACGCGCAGACCCTAGACTCCTACAGGGTCTGCCTACAGTCGCTGGTCGCCATGGAGAAGGCCCGCGAGCCCGTCTTCGGCAGCGGCACGCACTGCACCAAGCTCAAGGGCCTCAAGAACCGGTGCCACTCGCCGATTTTGTTGCTCTCTGCAATGTGTCAGTAGTGTCCATGTTGCTCAGCGACGAACAGTACCGGGCGCTGTTCGCCGAACTGACGGCCTATCTGCGCACGTTCGCGCACTACTCGGACAACCACCTGAAGATGCTCAACGGTCTGCTCCAGGCAAGAGGCCAGCCCCTCGAGAAGGTCCCAGAAGTCGTCTTGCCCCCCTTTGGGTAGGCACCTAGGGACTGTAGCGTTCCGGCATGTATTCTCGCAGTGCGGCTTGTTCGCAGTCCGCTCGAGAAGACGGTCGAGGTGGCGGAGTCGGTGGTGACGGGCAAGGCGCTGACGGTGGCCGAGCAGAGCAACAGCACGAGCGACATGGACATCAGCTACTGCGACATGCCCAAGGACGCGCTTGAGACGCAGGCGAAGCGGCGTCGACTCGACTCGCCGCTGACAGCAGGCGGTGGCGCGCTTCTAGCCGAGCCGAAGCCGAAGCTCGGAAGTTGGTAACCAGCCGCTGCCCCTTTTGGTGCAGTGAACGACGTAGTGGTAGAGAATCGGCCTCTTGCGCGCACGGTTCTGGGTTCGGTTCTTGATGGAGCCACTAGCAAGGACTTGCTTCTCTGTCAATCGATTTTCTCGTGCCGTCGCTGTCCTAGATTGCAGATGGCGTCCTTCCGAAACTCTGGCGGCCCTCTTGGCTATATTTTCCTCTAGACTGGAAGGCGTCATGGCGATGGGTCTACCGTATCGTTATATGCGCCATTGACAGTCTCTCAGCGTTGCCCTTAATCCAGCAACAGTGCCAACCAAGCCTCTGCGTGTGCCGGACCACTGGCGTTTTGTTCAGTGACGGTGTACGACTACTTCCTGGAGCTGCAGCAGGCGAAGTTCTGGTCGAAGTGGCGCGACTTCGACGGTCACGTCAAGTGCGTGGAGGCGGGCACCACGCAGGCCGTCCTCTACCCAGAGCTCGAGCGCGAATTCGAACGCAAGAGACGCGCCCTGGAGGAGGGAGAGCGTATCGACTAGAACCCGCACTGCCGACTGATGATAATTCTGTCCGTTGCGTTAGGTTACGGTACTACTGAGTACTGAGAGATACTTGCTGGAAAATGGCGCGCGCGATCGCAAGTAGGATAAAGGCGACGGCGTTGGCCGAGCCATTGGCAACCGCTAGTTGGCAACGGACCCTCTCGGGGGAGTCGTTGCCGGGAGCCAACGGGTCGCGAGCTGGCGCCGTTGGCGCTCGCCGACTCTTGAATTGTAAAGGAAACAGCGTCCGAGTGTTCGGGAGGAGAGACATGGCGTGTACAGTAGTGGTTGGCCTCATCTTGGCGACGACTGTGCCCGGTGAATGTAGCTTTACTGACACGACGGTTGAGAGGGACTGACTGAGAACTGAGTTTAGTGCAAGGGCTCAGCTATCGCGGAGCGACCGGAAGTCACGGAGTCTACTGGCCGTTAAACTACGATAAGGATAAATTCTATCCACGTGAGATGAATCAAATCCCTTTCCATAGTACAGTATACTGACCTTCGCTGCCGCAGCTGCCAACGGTTCCGCCGGTCCCTTCGAGCAAGTCGACAAGTCGGTGGAGCTGTTCAGCGCTGGCGGACTCATTGAAAAAGCCAGTAACAAAACTGCTACGCCTTCACTGGCCGTCCGTTTCGCCGGCGAGGTTTGGAGGGAGAAAGCTGCGCGGTCGTCAGCAGCGAGTTCGATCGGGCGCGGTTTAGAGCTCGACTTGCCTCAAGCTGAAGTCGGCGGACCTGCCGAGCGGCGAGTGCTTGACGAAGCCGCAGCGGTGCAAGGCTGCCCTGGATGATCGGAAAGGAGCGGCGAAGGACTCGATTCCCGGCCTGTCCTTCTCCATGTGGCTCAGACTGCCGCAGACGTTCAACAGCGAGCCGAGCGTCCTGCTGGACAGCGGTTGGTCCAGGACTTGTCTAAGCTGCGTCGTCTATCCCACAAATTGTGTCGCTCGCACGCGCGCGCACCTGTCAGGCGGCACGGAGACAGGCTCGGCTGGCGTGCGCGTCTCCTTTACGGGCGCCAACAAGGAGAACGACGAGTTCGCCGAGCTGGACGACCTCAAGTTCGTGCACCGACTCACGGTGCTCGTCGCGACTGACAAGCGATACTGGAAGGTGCGCGCGGTCGACACGGCTGCGCCGCAGCGTCTGCTGGACAAGCGTCGGAGTTTGAGGCGACGCTCGACGGCATGACGCGCCCGTTCGCGTGGAACAACCTGGGCGTGCGCTGGTCCGAGATGCTGAACCTGGACAACGACGAGCGCATCCCATTCGGACTCGAGGTGGGGACCTCTTGCCAGCGCTTGCTCAGACGTCGTCGGCGAACGCGTCAGGTCTACATCAACGGCACCCGAGTGAGCTGGGTGCGCTACGGCACCGACTCCGCCTCCCACACGGTCGAGGGCGAGTCGTCACCCACCGTCGCCCCCCTGACGGTCGGCTGCTCTACGCAGGGCACGCACAAGCTCGCCGGTGCCCTTTCTTCGAACGTTGTTGACAGCTGTACATCGGCGGAGTTTTTCGCAGGCTCGCTGCAACACCTCGCCGTGTGGCACAAACGCCTCGACGAACGGGACGACGACCTCGCTCGCCTGTTTTCCGGCAACTTGGCAGACGTGCGCTTGGCACACGACGAGCAGCGCGACACCGAGGGTAACTAACAAGAGTGTTGTAGGACTGGAAGATACGCAGAGCGTCCAATTCAGTGCCTGTGATGTACACGCGCTACTCGCAGCGCAAGAAGCTGCCGGGCGCATTCGACGCCGACTATCTGGTCGAGACGACGCCCGCGGTCGTCGGCGACTGCGCGCTCATCGGCAGCGGCTGCGGCTGCGTCGACACCATCGACGAGCTGCTCGAGAAGGTGTAGCATAGCGTGGACGACGACTGCCAAAGTTGCCCTGTTTAGTGGGACCGTGGCGAGTGCCGTCACGCGGAGCAGGTGGCCGAGGCGCTGATCCGCATCACCAACCGCGCCGGCCCTCTGGGACTGGCGGCCAAGGCGAGTCGAGCGCCGATGTCGAGAGTTGCGCACCGAAATGCCGCTGTTCGTAGGACATTGACTTCGTGGTCGGCAAAGGCCTCGAACGGGTGCTGGCCGACTTGGCGATGCGGTACGGGCTCCATCGCGACGGCACCGATCGCAACGCTTCCCTGCACGGCCACAACGAGCCACTCGCCGAAGGCAGCGCCCAGAAGATCGCCGTTTGTTTGAACGCAACCGTCGACGTTCTGAGACGTCTACAACGTTGAAGCTGTTCACGACAACTCTAGGAAATGGGTCACATTCTGAGTAAATTGATGGAGGACAAGTTCATGTGGATGAAGCCCAATCGACGAGACTACGGACTCAACGAGCAGAAGTACGGCCGTTTCTGGGAGACCGTAATCTTGGTGCGCTTCTTTGGGTTGGACCTGCAGATCGAAGTTAATGAAGCCTATTGAAAGCACAGGACAAGAAGCGGTCGGATCTGACAGTCGCCGTCGAGCGATTCGGCAAGGCGTTCGACGTCGTGGCCGCTACAATGAGCTCCGAGGCCAAAGATGGACAAGTTCTGATAGAGGCCAATCACACCGGTATACGGTCGTAGAGCTGCAAGCTTGGGTGCGTTCAGCCAGTCACGTTTCAGTGACATTCTTGAAGCGGCGCCAAATGTCCGACGTCCGTTACAAGCTCATTTTTCCCAATTACGACTTCACCGTGGAGCGCGTAGGCAACAATGAGTGCTCTCCTCGCGTCCAACGAATGTTAATCTGCACATATCCTGCAGAAATACGCTGGCGCCATAAAAGAAAAGGTCATCGAGAAGTACTACGACTTTCCCTCGTCGCTGCACCACACCTGGCACGTTGTCACCGATAGCATCGAACTGCCGCGCAGCTTTTTCCAAGAAGGCTACAGTGGTAGGCCAGCCAGCGGCCAGCGCTACTTGCTCTAGCTCCTTGAACATTGACACGCCTTCTCAAAATGTCATAAATGACATGTCAGTTTTCACCCAACAGTTCCGGTCATGTTCGACGCTGAAAATGTCGGGTTTTTCCTGAAAATTAAACATGTATCGACCGTGACCTCAAGACATGAAAATTTGCTCAAATTTAGGCCTTAACATGGCAGGAACACAGCGGAAACTCAACAGTCGACACTGACGTGAACATAACTCAAACTGACGTCGAGTTATAGCTACGTTCCAGTCATGTTTTTGCTATTTTAGACGATGACGGGAACGTGTCTGATAGAGCGTGTATTTGTTTCAAGCGATGTGTTAAACGTATTCTGCGCCATGTTCCCACTTCATTTGTGTGGTAAACTGAAAAAAACATGACTGAAGTACGACTTTGCAACTTGGATCATGACAGTAAATGGGATGTTGATGATGACTGTCTTCATTGGCGGTTATGAAACGTGAAACACGACAGTTAGGTGAGAAATGTGAGCGAGTGAGAAATGTGGGTAATGCTGAAAACGTGACCACAAATTTGAGAATGTGCGTGAGTGAGGAATACGGGTAATGGTGTAAACGTGAACGCAAATTTGAATCGTACATTGGAGGATGATGACCTCCAAATACACGACTTTTCGTATGCTGACCAGGGACGGATTGTACGACCTATTTGCTATATTTAGCAATCACACGTGACGCATCCGTGACAAAACTGTTCCTCATTCAGCTGTTCGTAGACAATTATTACACTGATGTTCTCACATTTGTCGCGCTACATTCCCATGGTACTTACACTGTCGGAACGCTCCGAAAAGGGCGTTCATTCTTGCCTCAACCAATTCTCCTCTTAACCAAAACTCAGGTACACAGCTTTGTTAATGTCATGTTCTGATGGTTACTACGTACAGTACAGTACGTACAGCACGACGGTCTGCAGCAAGTTACACTCATTACAGTCACGTTTACAAAGCGCACAGTGCACACTAAACATGACATGACATACCAAATACACATCACTTTAGTTGCGAGATTATTTGTTCAACAAAGGAGACAGTGTTTTTGCTTTTGGAAATCAAGCCAACCTAACCATCTGTAACTGGCTTGACAGCAAACATTGCCTCCTCCTCAGCACCCTTCCCAACATTACCAATGCTGTTGGAGAGTGCAGGAGAAAGACAGTTGACAAACAAACCAAAAAATTTTCCATCAAAAGCCACACGCAACCTCTGCTTTACAAGCTCTACTCAAAACACATGTGAGTTCATAATTGTCACGTTCGTGCCACAGTCTTAGTCTAAGTGCTCTCGGTCAAAACCAGGGGCTATGTCGACCAGGGCGACCAGATAATGGACCATGTGAAGCGTTCAGCTAAGCGAATGATGCTGATGCTGAACTGATGCACACTGCAAAGAGAACACTAAACGTGGAAAACGAGGCCGGTGTGGCTACTGGGGCCGAAAGCCGACCGTTCAGCTGCACGAAAAGCCAGTGCAAACGAGAATGCACTGCGCAGCGTGCATGGTTCCTCTTTGCTCTACCAATTGTTACATTTGCTGGCACTGCGACATTGTGAAACAGTGACAACGTGTTCTTCACTCTGCCGAACTGTCACTACCTTTGTTCTTGTGCTATTGTTTTGCCGTCACGTTTTTACATATTACCCTCAACTGCATGGTGTCTCGTTATGTCTCGTTATGAAAAAGTGTTCGATTTTATGTCACGCTTCAGGCATGGTTTACATTTCTTAAACAGCGCCTCAAAAAACATCACAACAATCAGTAGCAATAACTTATTTTCTTGTTTCGGTCACGTTTTCATAAAACATGAATGGAACATGGGAAAACGTAAAAATGTGTCACGTTTTCGCTTTGTTTATTCTTCAAATTTGGTTGCGGCATGTTTTCGGCATAGTCTGTGAAAATATTTATTTTTTCTTTACATAAACACGTGTGGAACATGACGCAAATTCTCAATGAAAACATGACGCAACTCGGCACACCCGGTAGTTGTTCACTGCCCCCACCCCCCTTTTTCATTTTTGACAAAACGTGTCGATGTACACGTTCAATGCTCAAGGAGCTAGCTGGCGCAGTGACCAGT